>SZWC01008800.1:41065-60015 GCA_023375785.1 Penium margaritaceum
AAATTCACACACGCGGCAACCAGCACCAGCTGTTGGGTCAACTGGTGCAGGCGGACTAACCGGCGAGTTGTCACGGACACCGTGTAGCAGCAGATTGGTGTACGCCATGACTTTTTGTAGAAATCTGAATGAAGCCAGAAGTTGCGTCAGCATAGGTCAATAGAAAATGCTGAAAGCGGAGCATTCCTGAAGATGCGGGAGGATGTGCGGCGGAGAACCTCGCCTGGAATTGTGGATGAACACCGAGAGTGGAGTGGAATGAGAGCATGTGGCTCTTTTTACACAAAAAAACAGGAAACTCTCGGGCCCCTTGAGTAGCAGTTACTGCAGCAAATTAGTTTGTGTCCGCGTCTCGCTCCTGTGATGGTCGGCAGGTTTGGCCGGCAAGCGAGGGAGAGGTGGCACGGGGAGTCCCTAAGGTCCGTTAGTCAATGTTTTAACACAGCAGATTTTACTCAAGTACCCTTCTGGTAAAAGCGCGTTGATAGGATTAGCCCAAAGTCTCACATGCCCCTTCTTGGACATTTGAAGGAAAAATGGTCGAATTCACACATAAAGCTCAGAAAAACTGGTGTGATCTCCTAATACTATGGTTTAAGTAACCTATATGTCCACTACAATTGAAAGAAGAATAGTGAAAGTGGATATTCTATGACCGTCCTTTTTTAAACATTTCACATTGAATCCTGTTATACAGTAATCTCACTTTAACTTCAATTCCTCTTCAGAAGATGAATTTAAACATGGATATTCTATACAGAAGTGTCGACCCTACAAAACCCACGACGGGGATTTGAAAATGTGAGGATGACAAGTCTAAAGTAAAATGAACTGAGCCCGGTAATTCACGTATGATTTTGAATTTACATTTTAGTGACATTGTACATGGGGAAACGCTTGGATGCTAGCCATGATTCATGCATTACTTGAAGAAACAATACTTCGTGAAATACAATGAGTCTTTAAGAATTGTTTATGGTTTAGTCTATTTCTCTTTGGTTATGCAAACACAAAAACAACATAATTCTATTTTGTAAACAGCTAACCCTTGTGGGGCATATGGTATGTGTAATCAATGTAAAGGGGATAACTGAAATTGGGTGAATTCCATGTTCCAGGGTTCTGGACAGCTCTTTTTGCGTGGGTTGGTCAGATGCAGCAGCGTCGCACTGGTGCACCGACTTTTTTATGCGGATGTGCAACTTATAGTGACCCCGGCCTTGTTATTGAGAAAACAATTGTTCCTCTACGGTGGTGTCTCCTCTACCTTGTCCCTGCGACTTCAGCCCAGCGAGAAAACAATTGTTGTCTTTGAGAGGTGTCTCTTGTACCTCCAGTCTGCATTTGCGCACAAGCTAAAAAACAATTGTTGTGCTTGAAAGGTGTCTCGTGTACCTTGACCTTCTTTTTGTTTCCAGCCAGAAAACAATATTTGTTCAGAGGGGTCTGCTGTACCTCGATCTCGTGTTGGAAGCTCACTGAAGGAAAGAACAGAAGCTTGTGAGACTGGGCTGTCCTCAGGGCGACGAGAGGGACGCGGGTCAGCGTTGGATAGCGGGCCCACTTTGGACGGTTGGATTGAACTCTTCAAAGACTAGTTTCCAGCGGATAGTCAGCTGGTTACCACCCCGTGAGCAGATAGCTGACGGAGCTAAGACCCGCGGGTCACTGCCACCAGCAGTGTCTAGCCGGTTCATCTGCGATCCATGGGCTGTCCGATGATGTCTAGGCTCACTGCAGGCATCATTATGCCGGATCTCCACACGGCGTGCTTATCTGCACTCATTGCCGGTCAAACCATTTGAAATTTTTCTCAAATACAGAGGAGTAATGATTAGCACGTGTGCAGAATACCTAGGCAGGCAAGCGGCCAATAGCAGATCCCCCGAATTTACCTCCCTACAAAAATCATGGCAACAATGCCTCAACCAGGTCGATACCAGCTGATGCTGGTTTTCCCACCTTTGCCGTTGCGCCACCCGGAGCAGTCTCGTGCCGCCTGCTGACTGCCTGATTATCTCACGCAGCGTACTATCGTTTGGAGAACCTTAGAGGTTGGCATGTCTTTGTCCACTCAGTGGAAACCTCCTCTCTCATCTCCATTTTCATCTCTCTATCCCTCTATCCCTCTATCTCTCCCATCTCTATCTCTCATCCCTCTTTTCTCTATCTCTCAACTCTCTCAACTCTCTCATCTCTATGTATCTCATATCTCTCATCTCTTCTGGAATACCGCCCATGTGATGGTTGTTGGCCTTCAACCCCAAAAAAAACTAAATTCCCTAATACTCCGAGGCGCAGGTGAAGGAACTGGGGTAATTGGAATTTCTGTCTTCACCTTTTTCATGCCCCTCAACCTTCTGGAATACCGCCCATGTGATGGTTGTTGGCCTTCAACCCCAAAAGGCAACTCGGGTGCCCTGTTCCGCTTCCTGTGCCGCTAGGTTGCGGTTCGCCAGAAGGGTGATTTGCTAAGAAAGAAACAAAAGAAAAAGGGCGCAATCTCCACTATTTACGCTGGGAAAAGACACTGAGTGCACGTGCAGGGTCAGAAAAGTCGCGGCTCAAAATGACCCGCTTGACTTTTCTGACTCGGCGCTAGGATATGCCAAATGGGCAGGCACGTCGCGCTGGTTCATTTGTCTGTGTCCGCACATAGACACCTGGCGTTCCCCATTTGTTTCAAGTTCCTGTTAAGGCACATGGTGGTGTGGGACAGCAGGGTTTGGCTGTTCAAGCACAACCGGTTTAAGTCGGTTGGCGATGCTTGCATCGCACATTGTGCTGGCAAGCGTCCGACATCACCAAAAAAAATTGTCCCTTGCTGACTCGCCAGTTTGACCATTTGGTGAGTCAGCCACCCCTTTTCTCTCACTGTGCATCTTTCTCTCTCTCTGCTTGCTCCTACTGCCTGAATGCCACTCGGTCAGGACGTCCGGCAAATTTTGCCACCATCACACGCCAACATGTCCACCCTGCTCTCTCTTCTCTTCCTCCTTCCTACGTATAGAAAGATTTGTTGAAGTGGAACCGAACACTGAGTGACTACGGGCTTCTTGTTGTGACATATGTGTCCACTGCTTTTGGTGACCTCTCAGCTCATGCCATAGGCATGAGCTGAGAGGTGTGGCGACCGAGCAACCTGATCCCTGATTATGATGACACTTGTCCTGACCGGAGCTCCTGACGTGCTACACTGACCCACCAGAGCTCAGAGTCACCCCAGCAGCTGCTTTGCTCCCTGTGTCACTCGGACGTGTCCTTTCAAGGCATTGGCTGCCCCACCAGCAGTCGCTAGAGTTTTCTCAGTGAACAACCGTAGGTCCAATTTGCTTGTATTTGAATGTGTTGCCTGTGGATTGGTGCCAGAACATAGCTTGTGAGTTCCAGTTGCATTTGCCTTGGATTTGTGAATAAACAGGTTCAGATGGCACCCTGTTCTGACAAATTCTTACAAAAGCTATTCCCAGAAATGTGGTTTTTATGCTATGATAGGAATAAACTGACATACCGCAACATGTTACTCGCTTCACGCCTGCTGCAGCTACTTGTGCTATGTGCCTGCTGGCACTCTCTCTTTCAATGAATCTCGGAGGCTATATCTATTGCTAGTTGAGCCCCTACTTTCCACGCGTGTTGTGACTGTAATCATATACACCAGTTGACAAGGACAGCGGAGCCCATTCAGAAAGAAACATGTATAGGAAACCTCCGATATGTTTCACATGATACTAGTGCAATGAGGTACCCTTTGCTGAGCTGCGAATTCAAGAGGCAGCAGAGGCAGCAGAAAACTATGAATTCTAAAGCTGTGGTTTTCCAAGGAAACATCACCCGACGATCTGACAAGAGGCTGCTGCATTCACTCTAGCAGAGCCATGATGAAGCAGTGTGACAGCACAGCAACACGACACCACCGCAAGTAGTAGTAGAGAACTGCTATTACCCGGAATGGTAGCAGATGTCAACGCCAGTGAAGAGAGCAGCAAGCTGTAGCATCAGTTGCTACAGGAGCAGTTAGGAGCAGGGTGAGTCCTGGCATGCGGTAGTGGCAGCAGCAGCGGCCAGCAGTGTTGGTAACAAAAGTAGCAGCTGCAGCTGCAACAGCAGCAGTAGCAGCCACTGAGTACACTATCAGCAGTTAATAGAGGAAAAAGCAGTAGCGCCAAAAGAATTAGTAATTGCAACAGCAGAGTTAGTAGCAATCATTGTGCATAATGGAAGAAGCAGCCGCAGCAGTCAGCAGCAGCAGAGGCAGAAGCCAGAGCATCCAGTGTGATGGTTATAGCATGAGCAATAGCAGTAGCCGTAACAGCAACTGCAGCAGCAGTGAAAGTAGCTGATGGGTATGAGGGTGCCAGAAAGTGACAAAATAGGTTGCTCGATAAAAACAATATGGCATGATAGCTGCATATAGGATATTTCAACGGTTTCAACACACTTTACAGAACTCAATCCAGAGTCCGTTTGAGTGAGATATGGATTTCCAATGTTTGGAGATCATGGGTCGGGTTCAAGTGATAACCTGAGCACTTTCAGCTCACAAGGCGGCAGGATTATTAGCCAGGACGGCTGAGAGTGGCCTTCAAGGAGAAAAGGCGGCTGGAGAACTTTCAAGAGCCTTTAAGGAAGGTGCAGACCATGATTGTTTGTCGTCCAAGTGGTGTGAGACATATTTCTCATGTGTGACAAGGTGACTGCCGCTCATCCCGCTAGGCTAGGAGAGTGTGCTAGAGGGTAGAATTTCATAGAGTGTATCTCAGTGCTCCCTAGGCCAAATGAGGCATAGAAGGGCTTGTTAGAAAGCTGTGACTATTTAATTTCTCACTCAAGAGTACATACATTTCTGTTTTCTGCAAACCTAGATTTGCTTCCGTAATTTCTCTCTATGCAACCTGCAACCCCCTCTCACAAGCAGTTGGTCCTGCCTAGGTAGCTCTTAGTGAGCCTGATCACCTCCCTAAGGGTTGTCCCAGTTTTCATCAGTGGTATAAGAGCTAGAAAAAAGGCTTTGTTTCACCCTTGAGGCATTCCTTGCACCATGTTGTGTCGGAGAGTCGTTTGGGGGCTGAACGTTGCACTACCATGGCGACATCCGCTTATGTGGTGGTTGGCGTCAACATCGCCAAGTTTGAAGGCAAGAAATTCTTCAAGTGGAGCAATAACATGAAGACATTGCTCATGGAGAAGAAACTCTGGAGCCATGTGAGTGAAGAGGAACCAGCTCAGACCTCTCTCTCACCTGGTGAGGCCCGTACCCAACACGAGAAGCGTGACCATGCCCTCGCCACCATGTAACTGTACCTCGTCAAACGGTTGCAACTCCTCGTCCGTGGCATCCTCACACCTATGGAGGTTTGGAAGAAGCTTGAGTCTACTTATGCATCCAAGTCAATCCTCATGAGCATGCAGCTGCGTCGTCGCTTTCACACTGTGAAGATGGATGAGTCCGGATCCATGATTGATTACATCAACATGGTGAAGTCTCTTTCCGACCAGATTTCTGCTATTGAGGACCCTGTCAAGGAACGTGTGCTCATGTTAACCATCCTCTCTGGCCTTCCTAACAGCTACACTCCTCTCATTGTTGCCTTGGACCAGCATGGCGACAAGCTCTCCCTCAACGATGTGGAGAAGAGCATGCTGTTTGAGGAGGAGCGGCGCAAGGGAGAGGAGGGCAGAAGCGGACTGGACGTTGCTCTCATCACTAACTCTCGTCATCAAGGCGGTGCTGCACCAACCAGGAGCAACGGCGGAGGAGGGAAGAAGAAGGGAGACTGCCACTACTGCAAGAAGCCGGGCCATTCGATGCGCGAATGCTGGAAGCAGAAGGCGGGCCTTTCGGTTGGAGTGGGAGCGGGAAAGCAGTCTGGCGCTTCCGCGAACATAGGAGATTGGGAGAGTGGATTTGTGACAACCATCCAGGTTTTGCACGTCTCGAACAACATCGCCCTGTTCTGGACCATCGACTCGGGAGTCACGCGACACATGATGTGTCGCCGGGAGTGGTTCGTTGTCTACACTGCCATTGAACCTCGTCGGGTGTACATGGGGGACAACCATGTGCAAATGGCGGTTGGGGAGGGTGAGATTATGTTTTGTTCTTCTATTGAGGGCAAGTACGTGGAATGTTGTGTGAAGGGGGTACTCCATGTTCCGGGGCTGGCAGCTAACCTCCTTTATGTCTCATCTCTCATCTCCGAAGGCATGCAAGTTTTCTTTGAGAGTGGTGGCTGCACCATCTCTGCCTGTGCAGGCCGTGTGCTTGCAAAAGAGGACAAGGAGGATGGACTCTACCGTCTCTATGTGGCATCGGAGGAGGAAGCCAACTCAGCGTTTGCGGGAGAGAGAGGGAAGATATGATTTGGGCCTTTAGCACTGCCGGCTTGGTCACCTCGGCTTTGGCGCCATCATCTCCATGCAGCAGATGGTCCGTGACCCGGAGCTCAACGGGGTTAAGTAGCCAAGTGCATCGGCCTATGAGAGGTGCATTGAAGGGAAGCAAGCCCGTTCTCCTTTCACGGGGGAAGGGATGGGGACGGCTGAGTGTCTCTCACTTGTTCACTCTGATTTGTATGGTCCCATGCCATCTCAGTCCTTGTCCGGCAAGTTGTACTTTGTCACATTCATTGATGACAAGTCGAGGAAGACGTGGGTGTCGTTCCTGGCTGGAAAGGATGAGTGCTTTGATGCTTTCAAGGTGTGGATTGCTGCTGCACAGAATGAGAGTGGTAGGCGGTTGAAGGTGCTTTGTACCGACGGTGGAGGAGAGTACCTCTCCAACCACTTCCGCAACTTCTTCAAGCGTCGCAGGATCAGGCACACGGTCACCTCACCTAGAACACCGCAGCTGAGCAACGTGGCTTAACACGCAAACCGCATGCTCATGGAGCGTATTCGGAGCATGCTCCATGACGCGGAGCTCCCACCAACCTTTTGGGTGGAAGCGGTCAATGCTGCTGTGTACGTGAAAACCCAGAGTCGCATGTGCACCGTGCCACTGATGACACCGGAGGAGGTGTGGACGGGACGCAAGCCAACAGTGACGCACCTAAAAGTCTTCGGGTGTGGCGCATTTGTGCACGTGCCTGCCGGCAACCGCAACAAGCTGGATGCAAAGTTGGTGAAGGCGGCCTTCCTCGGCTACGACACCATGGGATACCGCCTCTACAACCTCGCTGCACGCAAGATCATCCGCAGCCGTGACCTGGTCTCTCAAGAGGACATGAAGGGCTGGACTTGGAGCCCTATGTCTCTAGTTCCACTTGCTCCTGGACTTGTACTAGAAGTGAGAGAAGAGCCGATAGTAGAAGAGGGCGGTGCGGAAGATGGCGGTGACAACGGCAATGATAAGGAGGTGGAGGGAGCTGAGAAGGAGAAGGAGCCAACAGCCAAATCTGATGAGGAGAATCAACAAAGCAATGCAGAGCAGCTGCCACGGAGGTCTGCACGCCACAACCATGGTGGAGATGGTCCTGTGGAGCCGCTGAGGCGATCCGAGCGCCTCGCATGCAAACAGAGGCCGCTGGAGTAGCTGGTGAACCCATGCACCGTTCCACCACCAAAGGAGTTGTCTGACCTCAAGCTTGTCTTCCTCACAGTCACCGATGACCCAGCCACAGTTGCTGAAGCCATGCACAGTGAGGCGGCAGATTGGCATGCCGCAGCAGACGAGGAGTATGGTGCGCTCATGAAGAACGGCACCTGGACTCTTGAGGAGGTTCCACGCGGCTGCCGGGTGATTGGGTGCCGATGGATCTTCAGGCGCAAGCGTGGTGCGGATGGTAAGGTGCTAAGGTACAAAGCACGGTTAGTTGCAAAGGGATATGCGGAGACTGAGGGTGTGGATTACAATGAGACATTTGCACCTGTCACAAAGTTCTCATCCATCCAAGCGATCCTCGCTCTTGCTGCTGATATAGACTGGGAGGTGCACCAAATGGATGTAACGTGTGCATTTCTGAATGGTGACCTCGAGGAGGATGTGTACATGGAGTAGCCGGAGGGGTATGTGATGGAGGGAAAGAAGGATTTGGCGTGCAAGCTTGTAAAGGCTCTTTACGGCCTGAAGCAAGCACCTCGAGCATGGTATTACAAGATGGATGAGCAGCTGGCTGGGCTTGGTTTTGTGCACAGTGAAGCCGACCATGCAATCTATGGGCGCATGCAAGAGGCAAGCCAGGTCATCATCTTGCTCTATGTTGACAATCTGCTGATTGCATCTGACTCCAAGTCTCTTTTGGATGATGTGAAGCAGCCCCTTGCTGCCAGGTTCGACATGAAAGACATGGAAGAGATCAGCTATTACCTCAGCCTTCAGGTCAAGCGCGACCGGCAGCAGCTAGTTTTGGAGTTTTCATAGAGCACATACGTGAGGGACATTGTCAAGCACTTCAACATGGCAGGAGCGCGCAAAGCCACAACACCACTGGAAATGGGAGCGAAGCTGAGCATGACGCAGACTCCCCACGGCATGCAAGAGAGCATCCGCATGGAAGCAATGCCGTACCAAGCAGCTATTGGGAGCCTCATGTACGCAGCAGTCAGCATGCGCCTCGACATCAGCCAAGCAGTGGGACTGCTAAGCACGTTTTGTGTAAATCCAGGCGTGCCGCATTGGGAGGCGGTCAAGCGCGTGCTGCGCTACCTCGACAGCAGCAGCAGCTTTTGCCTCACCTTCAACGGCAACAACAGCCCCATCCTCATCGCCTGCAGCGATGCAGATTGGGGAGGTGACCTGGACACAAGGAGGTCGACCAGTGGGTTCGTGTTTGTGCTCGAAGGAGATGTAATCAGTTGGAGGAGCAAGAAGAAAGAGTGCGTCGCCCTCTCCTCCACTGACGCGGAGTACATCGCCCTGTGTGAAGTAGCAAAGGAAGCTGTGTGGGTGCGTGAGCTGTTAGCAAGTCTTGGACAGTAGCAGACCACAGTGACTACAATCTGCTGTGACAACATGAGCGCCATTGCTCTGACCAAGAACACAGAATTTAACGCCCGCACCAAGCACATTGACCTGCGATATCACTTCATCCGCGAACTTGTGGGGCGAAGCAGGTGGTGCAGATCAAGTTCTTCCCTTCAAGCATGATGCTGGCAGACTTCCTGACCAAGCCGCTGGCAGCGCACCGCTTTCAGCAGCTGAGGGGAAAGTGCGGACATGTGCGATTTTTATTCTCGCAAAGTAGGAGAAGGATGGATATGAGGGTGCCAGAAAGTGACAAAAATAGGTTGCTTGATAAAAACAATCTGGCATCATAGCTGTACAAAGGATATTTCACTGGTTCCAACGCACTTTATGGATATGGATTTCCAATGTTTGGAGATCAAGGATCGGGTTCAAGTGACGACCTGAGCACTTTTAGCTCAAAAGGCGGCAGGATTGTTAGCCAGGATGGCTGAGAGCGGCCTTCAAGAAGCAAAGGCGGCTGGAGAACCTCCAAGAGAGTTAAAAAAAGGTACAAACCATGATTTTTGGTCGTCCAAGTGGTGTGAGACATAATTCTCATGTGTGACAAGGTGACTGCCGCTCATCTCGCTAGGCTAGGAGAGTGTGCTAGAGGGATGACTTTGACAGAGTGTATCTCAGTGCTCCCTGGGCCAAATGAGGCATATAAGGGCTTGTTAGAAAGCTTTGACTATGTTATTTCTCACTCAAGATTTGATTTATACATTTGAATTCCCTACAATCCTACATTTGCTTCCGTAATTTTGGTCTGTGCAACCTGCAACCCCCTCTCACAGACAGTTGGTCCTGCCTAGGCGGCTCTTAGTGAGCCTGATCACCTCCCTGAGGGCTGCCCCAGTTTTCATTAGTAGCGAGGGCAGCAGCTGCGGCAAAATCAACAGCAGAAGAAGCTGCAGAGGTTACCACAATAGGCACGGAAGCTGGAAGAGCAGCCCTTGCAGCTGCCATGGCCACATCCTCTGACGAGGCCATACTATTACCTGCAGCCGTCACTACAGGTGTAGGAGTAGGAACTACGGCTGCTGCAATCCCAGCGGGGTTTGACAGCGACTGCAACAGCAGCCGAGTGGTGACATCTTTTGAAGCACAACATATCAAAGGACCATGAAAGGGCACACATCTCTTGCTTCTGCGAAGGAAAAAAAGAAGAGGGTGAGAAAGGAAGAGAAGCAAGGAGAAGAGGAGATCCCTTAGGGTAGCTAGAGTACGGAGGACAGTGAAGGAACCAAGGGACAGAATTTCAGGGTCCCTACCATTGTTGAATTCAGCATTTCCTTGTACTGATATCCTCAGAGACTTGGCATAACATGCGCACAAGAATTCAAACTTCCCCTGAATCTTAGCTTAACTGCAGTCAGATCAATGTTTTGGCTATGTGTGATGATAACCCAATAGTGAGTGTGGCGATAGCCTGGCTGCCCATCAAGGCTAAGGGCCAAGAGCTCTCCAATGTTAGAGAATCCGCGCTGCTGGAGGTCGGTTGGTCTTCAAGTCCTCACACACGGGCAATAGTGGAGCTCCGCAAGCAGCAGGAAGACGATTGAGCCATGCTCATGGATATCCAGTGATTCCTCAGGGCGGGAGCTCCGTTCCAGCTGTTAACATAGGCACAAATCACAGGTGCACGACCTTCGTGCTAAGCATACTGATTGCAATGAAGTACGAGTCAAGCCAAAAGTTAACAGTGAAGGTGGTGGTGTAGGGAAGGTTGCACAGGAGATACAGGTACTTAAGGAACACCTCCATGACAGCTTCAACAACAGTACCAGCAGGTGAGGTGTCTATGAAAGCATGCGGATTTCTCTCCTTGCAGGAGGTGCTGATGTTTGGCTCCTATGGACGGAGAGGTCTACGGTCCCGTGCTAATATCACAGACCATCCTCCTGTGGCTCTGATGAAAATGCATCCTCCGAGGGAGTTTGAGTTCGATCCCCAAAGACACCTGGCACCTTTGCTTTCAAGATGGTGGCCACCAGCAAGGGGGTCTGGTTGAAGTGTCTCAGCTTTTCCACATCACAGACCTGCAGTAGAGGGAGACACTGTTGTGATTTGTCAATGAACTCACTTGAGGCTCCCGACATTGCAATCGACATGTGCTCCTTCCTTTGGAACTCCGGACCCAGTCATGGGTGCAGGGAGGGAGGATCCCAGAGGTTCCTGGGATCTGGCACTTACTTTCTTCGAGGCTGAAACCTACACCACCCATGCATTTTGGACTCTAAAAGAGCACAACATGGAGATTTGGAGGCCCACATTGACAACTGGCAATGTGCAATGAGGATGTACAGGTATCTTGGATTTCAGGTCGCGAGCCAGTATGGAGCACTGGTCATGGTGATGATCGGGGTCTATCTTCAGTACTGGAGTTTGTTTGTAGGTTACGTGTCCTGAATCCTCAAGCAGATGTCTGCCTAGCCGAACCTTCTACCTTGGGCTCACAGGATATTCTTGCGGGAGACAGGTGTTGAGGATGCTCATGCTCTTGAGAGTCATGCTACCGTGGTAGTGGCAGTTTCCAATGCCCTGCTTTCTACTCCTCCTCTGAGTGCTCCCACTGTAGCATCAACACTAGCCGCTCAGGGGAGGAAGGAGAAGGGGAGTGGGAGCGGCAAGGGCAGGACGGGGACTGGCACTTTCATTAATAGTGACAGACAGGTGGTCTACAAAAACTAGCAGGGATAGCACCGCTATGCGGGGTGCACGGATCTTCCCCTGGAGTGGGGAAAGAGTATACGCGGACTGCACGCAGCCTATATGAGACACTCTGTCTCTTAGTCCTCCTTCTCCAGCCAATCTGCAGTGACCACTGCAACTCAAACACATCTGCATTTAACACGCTCAACAACTTTCACACTGGACCTGCAGGCTTGTTGCATCGGCATGCTGGGGCAATACCTTGTACTGTACTCTATTCACAGAGTTGCATATGTGTTGGCTGAGCCGGAAGATCTCACTGCCTGCAGTGTCGCTGTACTGCTGCGTGGTGATGGCTGTGTGGATGCACAGTCTAGAGTGGATGATGTGTATGATGGTCTTGATATTGATTAATGGTTATATGAAACTCAGGCACTTCTCCTGTATTTTACACAGAGCTTGTCCACTGAGAAGTCTGTCCACTCCTCTTGATCTCTTGTTTGTTGCACAGTCACAACAACGGACCGTGTGACCGATGGTCACTCGATCGTGGGCTCTGATTCCACCCATCACATGACCCAACATTGTAGTGACTTCACTGTGCTTTGCCTTGTTGGGTCCGTCTGATTTGTCTTTACCAGGTCTGGCCAGGAGCTGCCTGTCCAGGAGGTTGGGTTTGTACATTTTTTCAGTCCTACTGGACCATTGTACATCTCTGATACTCATTACATGCCTAATTTTGATCTTAGCATCCATGTTTGCATCCGAATTGCAATTCTGCATCCAAAAGTTCATATGACACCATGTTCTGACAAGTGTGGGTAGATTGACGTCCAAAACTGTGGTTTTTGGGCTGTTGTAGGGTAAACTGACCTGCCGCAGTATGTCACCCGTTTGGTGCCTGTGGCAGCTACGTATTTTGTGCTGTCTTTCAGTCGCTCACTCTCTCTAATTGCCTCATCCATGAAACTGTGTATCAACAAGTGTATTGAGAAGTGAACGAACTAGTGAACATGGACTGTTTGCAGAAACTATCAGAAACCACAAGGCGCCCATTGTAGTTTTTACAGTATTCAAGGAATGTACACTTGGGCCTTGCTAGCATACATTCATGTGGATGTTTAGTGAAGAATGTTTGCATGCAGAAATACAAATTTCAATACACTGATCATCAAGTGTGTGAGTTTGGGGTGATTAACCACAACTCCTGAAAACTAAGTTTTGAGACTATATGCCTGTCTTTCGTAGCCGAGCCCTTGCTTTCCACGCGTGCTGTGACTGTAACCACACCAGTTGATGAGGGCATTGTTGCCTCGTCAGCAACAGCAGGTCCAGGAAGCTTTGTAGAAGTTTCTCAGGGCTCATCAAGTTATCAGGCATGGATTTGCAAACTGAAAAACATGGACACAACGAAGAGAATCCATGGTCCTATGAACGTTTTGGCCATGGGTTTGACGACTGCAACCATGGCCTTGTGAGCAGAAAGTGACATGCTTGCACGCATAGCATCCATGAAAATGCAATAACTACAAACATGGGCTTGCTGATGTGGCCACCACATCCACAAGCTTATCAGGAAAGAGTCCATTAGCTTTTCAACGGTTGTAGATATGTACCTTGTTGTGGCACAATCTCACCTGATGTATGATATCCTATGTTGACCCGGCGTCCCGAGGTGACCCCATCACCGCGGCCGCGGCACAGTGGACCACCGCGATGCCCCCGCGATGTGCGGTGGTTGGTTGTTTTCAACTTTCAAGTGCGGCATACCCACACGTGACGTCGCACACATCACCGGGCCAATGCGGCCGGCACCCACCACCGCAAGAGGGTTATTTGCGAGGCATCCAGCTCAAACCCTCCCAATATCCCAACTGACGTTGCTCATCCATGAGCCATTTCACCCTCACCATCCCTCCATTGGGTAGTTCTGAATGGATTCACTTTGAACAGCCTGACATGCATGTAGACAGACTGATATGCAATAGTCCAATACCTGTGATTCTGCTGTACACGTGGCCACCTTGTTGATGTTCATTGAAGGGGAGATAACGTAGACACTGCCAGGTCAACATGCACGTTTCTACTTTCAATAATTCTGTCGACGAACCGTGGTAGAACTCACGGTTCGACGTATCATATTGCGTTTACATCAAACATTTCATTTATCGTTCATATTGCATGACTGAGGAAGTTTTCCAACTTTCGAACTCAGTGGTTTTCAAAATGAGGCGTTTTTGAATACTTGGGTACGAACATTTGAATTCACGGGTTTGCAAACTCACGGGTTCGCGAGTTCCCATCATCCACTGGCTGCGGAGCCGTGACTCCCACCATGCGTCCGCCACCGGACTTGTACACCGCAGCCATCCCAGCGTCACTCATCGACGCCGAGAAAGATGACTGCGATCTCTTACCCGTCAGAGTTTTACTCTTGGCCGTGGGCAAGGCCCGCAGCCTCCTACAGCCATGCCACCCAGGAGGGCACCAACTGCATTGTCAGGCAGGGACTCCTCCTCCCTCCCTGCCTCAACGTCAGCAGCATCTTCCGTAAGCTTTACCCAGGCAGATTTTGCGCCACCACCATGTGGTCGTCTGCACGGTGATGCACTGACACTTGCCCTCTCTCGGCACTGTAAGCCTGTTCCGACAGCATCGAAGAAGCCGGGGTTTTATTGTGGCAGCTGTGGTGTCACAAAGAGTGGCACATGCGACCACATCCAAGGGCATTTTGGCATGCCTAATGGGAACATTTCTTGCTTCCCCTATCCGCCCCCCATCTCCCGAGATGTATTGGGTCTCGAGAGGTACCCCCGCCCCCCTGCAAGCTGGAAACCAGCTTATCCTCGGCTGTACAACGGACTTGGTGACTCATGGGGCACAAGCGCAAAACCAGTGTCATGGACCTCCCTCTTTGAGACAAGGCAGCGTGAGGAGAGTCTGGAGAGAGCAAGCCGGCCTACTGGTGAGGTGCCAGACCCTATTTCAGCAGCGCGTTCCACTGTCGACCAGATGCAGCAGCAGGGGGAGGTTCTGCTGCGTGCGGCAGACCTGCGCGAGCAGGTTGATCTTTCTCGGCAGCTGCTGGAGCAGCCAGTCCCTCTGGCAGATATCAAAAAAATGGCGGGGATGGTGTAGACTTCGATGCGGGGACACTGCGCAGCCGCGGCTAACCAAGCCTGTCAGATGTCAATCGTGAAGCTGATGTGTGGCGGCGCTCTACCAATCAGCTTCTGTAGAGAGCCGTGGTTGAACGATGTTGTGCGTACGGGCAGGCTGACCAACACAACATTCCGCCTTCCTGGCAGGTCCGCAGTCATTGGTGATCTGCTGCCTAAGCTCGACACTAAGCTGGCTGTTGAGGATGCATCACTGAAGCAAGGATGGCCTATCTATGGGGTCACGGTGGCTGTAGATGAGTGGGCAGACCAGCAGCAGCGCCCCATCTATAATGCCATGACGGTGAACGCCAAGGGGCCCTGCCATGTGTTTTCACGTGATGCTAGCGGCAGAGTGAGGAACGCGGACCACATGGCCACTATGATCAAGGAGGCCATCGAAGAAGTGGGGGTGCAGAACGTGCTCAGCGTCGTCTGCGACAACATTGCCGTGAACAAGCGTGCGGCAGAGGACCTGAAGAGCAAGTACCCCTTGGTGCTTTGGCAGGGTTGCTGCGTGCATAACCTGGACCTTGTCCTCAAGGACATAGGCAAGTCTGACTGGGGGGCAGCCATTCTGTCGCACTGTGAGAAGGTGGTCAATTTTTTCCGCAACAACAACATGCCCCGCACGTGGCTGAAGCAGTTGTCGGGCGGCCGGGACCTCATCCAGAAGAGTGACACACGCTTTGCATCGGCTCACAGCATGCTGTAGCATTTGTTGGACATGAGTTCATTTTTGCTGAAGCTGATCAACCACGAATGCTGGAAGGGCACGGGAAGCCAGAGGGATGGCCTCTTCAAGCAAAGGAAGAAGGCTGTACGTGGCTTCATCTGCAAGCGAGTTTTCTGGCTGCAGGTCCGCCAGCTGAGAGACCTCATGACGCCACTTGTGAAGGTACTGCGGGTGGCAGACTCTCCAGGAGGACAGGTAGGGGAAATGTACGAGGCTCTGCTCGACTGCACCTCTGAGCTGAAGGCGCTGTCGACAAGCCGTGGCAGAAAGCCGGCTAAGGTGGGCAATGCACTGGTGAAGTTTGCAATGCAGCGTCTTGTGAAGCGGTGGAAGAACGACATGAGCTGTCCCCTCTATGCTGCAGCCCGAAGAATGCATCCCTTGCATTTTGGGAATGGCCTTGGGGGGGATGTGGAGATGGTTCAGACGCGGGCTGCAGTGGTAATGGCACAGGTTCCTGAGAAGAAGCGGGACGAGTTGCAGAGCCAGCTTGAAGCCTTCCAGCTTGGCCGTGTGACACCCGAGGTCATTCCCTTGACCACAAAGCGGCTGAGTGACAAGGCTCGTGCCATGGTTGCCAAGGTGGTGACAGGCGTGATCAAGCCCTTTGAGTGGGCATCACTGCACCTTGCTCACCTGCCCGCCCTGCGTGAGCTGGCCATCCGGTTGCTGGCGCAGCCAGCCTCTTCCTCTGACTGCGAGCGTGTCTTCTCGACACACCAGCTGATCCACACCGCACGTCGTAACCGGCTGAAAGTGAGCACCTTGGAGATGCTGGTCAGGTGCAATGTGCGCCTGCGCCGGCAGTACAAAGCAAGCAAGGGGCGGTGCAAGACACCAAACTTTCTGGTCCCGGATGACTCAGACAGCGAGGATGATGGGGAACTTGTTCCAGATGTGGCAGACGAGGAGGAGGAGATGGAAGAGGAGGAACAGAGCTCGGATGAAATGGAAGACGAGGAGGAGGTGGTGGTGGATGGGGAAGAGGACGAGGAGCAGGAGGAGAATGAAGCAATAGATGTGGAGCAGCAGGAGAAGATCCGCGGAGCACATGGTGAAGATCCCCCCTCATTTGCCAGGACTGTTCGCACTCGGGCTGATGTGGAATCCCTCATTGAGGAGGTTGGGCAGATTGTTGGCCGTGGTCATGGCCGTCGGGCTAGAGAAGAGGAAGGGACGGGAGGAGAAGAGGAGGAAGGGGGGGAGCAGGATCCAGGTGAGGAAGGAGAGAACGAGGCTGCTACAGGTGAAGGAGAGGAAGAGGGAGTTGGAGATGAAGTTGCAGATGATGAAGGAGCGAGAGAGGAAGGAGATGAAGGGGAGGGGAATGGGGAAGGAGATGGGGCAGATGGGAATGGGGAAGGAGATGGGGCAGATGGGAATGAGGAAGAAGATGGCGGAGATGAGGAGGGGGCTGCGGATGGTGGGGTTGAGGAGGGGGCGGAAGAGGAAGGGGGGGAGGAGGATGAAGGGGAATGGGCGAATGGACAGGGATTGGAAGAAGCAGAAGCAGCAGGTGGAGGAGGAGCGGAGAATGGAGATGGGGAATGTGGAGAAGGAGAGGGGAGGGGAGCATCAGGTAAGCATCCTGCCACAAAGGCTGGCTCTGCACCAGGCTCGAGCTCCAAGGCAGCAAGCAATGCTGGCAGTAGCATGAAAGGAAGAGGAGCAGGGCTGAGAGCTTGGAGTGCAGCAAGCAACACGGCGCCCAGTGCAGCAGGTGGCAAGGCTGCTGGTGGAGCAGCCTCTAAGGCTTCTGCTGGAGCAGCCTCAAAGGCTGCTGGTGCAGCAGCCTCTAAGGCTTCTGCTGGAGCAGCCTCTAAGGCTACTGGTGGAGCAGCCTCTAAGGCTGCTGGTGGAGCAGCCTCAGAGGCTGCTTGTGGAGCAGCCTCTAAGGCTGCTCGTGGTGCAGTCTCTGTCAACCGGCCTGAGGCAAACGGACTAGAAAACAGGGCCGACACAATAGCACCTGCCGTCCGCTCCTAGCATTTCAGCTAGGAGAAGATATCACCCTCAGGATCACGGTTCCACACTGAGCAGTTCCTAGGCAATCACTTGCTAGCAACTGTGTCCACTTAACACTTCGTCACTTTCGCGCGAGGTGCTAGGCAAAGACTAACTCCTGGGGCTTAGACCAACCAGTGTCTTCTTTATACTGTTCCTTAGTTGGACAGCTCTGTGAGGAGCATCTAAGGCCAGATTGCGTAATTAGAATGAGGAATGAGCCTGGTACATATAGTCCTAGGCCTGGCTTCTAAGGTGTGTGGGTAGTGGCACTTTTGGGATGGTCACTCCACACCACCTCACCAGTCCGCCAATTGGCGTATCCACTGACCGCCAAGTGGCGCACTCTTCTCATGCATGGAGGAATGTCTAAGAAACTTCCCCCCTGTGCAGGAAGGTCAAAAAACCTCCTGCGCACATCAAGGCTTGATCGCAGGACCTGTTGTCCCTAAGTCTAACATGCTATCCGTTGCACTACACTTCTGGTGTCTCGCTTGGACTTGCACCACGAACAAGGTTTGGGGGACTTACTCCAAGGGAGCAGTGCATGCCCAACCTTTCTGTCAAGCTATAGCAGTGGCCATGGGGCATAGAAGAACAACAATCTCTCCCTTGCACCTTAGGCCACCTGCTGTGATAGTTTTCTTCGGCATGAACCTGTAGCTCTAGGTTGTGTTTGCGCATGTCAATTTTCTTGATCTTTAGTCCTTATGTCTTGCATCCACCATGCCGACTCCTCGAGCACCTGCAACATGCAAGTCGTTGTCTAGCGGCTTTGTCAAGAAGTCCGCAAGCATTTTCTTGGTTGCGACGTGCTCCAGTTCCACGACACCCTTGGCGACAAGGTCACGTGAGTAGTGGTACCGAATATCAATGTGCTTTATACGCCGGGAGATCATGTCGTCCTCTGCCATAGCGATGGCACTTTGGTTGTCGATGCGGATGATGGTTGCTTCCTCTTGTGGTGCTTTGATCTCATCGAGCAAACTGCGAAGCCACTGTGTTTCCTTGCACACTTCGGAGAGTGCAGTGTACTCCGCCTCAGCAGTAGAAAGTGAGCACAGGCCTGCTTCCTGCTTGCCCACGAGACCGCACCACCGTTGAAAAGACAGACAAACCCTGAGGTTGACTTCCTGTCATCAATCCGTCCTCCCCAGTCCGCGTCAGTGTAGCATGTCAGTCGCAGCAAGTCTGATCCTTCTAGACCTCCAAACCGAAGTCCAACGTGCCGAGTCTTTTTGTGGTAGCGAAGAATCCGCTTCACCACTTGCCAATATTCTGGCCCAGGGTTGGCCACAAACGTGCTCACCTGACCCACTGCATAAGCAATGTCAGGTCGCGTTCCCACCATTGCATACATGAGGCTCCCAACGGCGGACTGGTATGGAATGTTTTGCATCTCCCGCCGGTCTGCCTCGTTGCTTGGTGACATGGAGGAGGAGAGCTTGCAGTC
>SZWC01008800.1:68165-79701 GCA_023375785.1 Penium margaritaceum
GGGGGGGGGGGGGGGGGGGGGGGGGGGGGGGGACCCGGCATCCGAGATGGTTCAACCTCCGGCACGCACATTTGCGGTGGTCCTCCACCCCGCCCCTCCCCCCCCCTCCCCGGACACACGGAAATGGCTGCCCGCGGGCAGCATTTCGTGGGGATTTTGCCCTCGAAACCCTACAGTCAACCTGCCTAAGACCTGCCACACTTCGTCACGCTCGGCACTCTTCTGTCAAGCGTGACTTCATATCACGCTATGACTTTGGAGGCCTCACGATGGCCTCCAAACCACCAGCACCGATGGAGAAGTAGCACCAAAGCCCTGCGGCGGTCCAGTATGCGTCCACGTCGAAGACCATTGTGCAGGGTGTGCTGAACACGAAGGACGGCTTGCGGGTTGACAAGCGCAAACAGAGACCGTCAGTTGTGTGGTGTATCTTCAATTACGTGGTTATCCAGGGTGAGCCCCGAGCATGGTGCACCCTCTGCCCTACTTTGCCAAGGTGCAGGCCAAGCGCCAGGAAGAGGAGGCAGCTCCGGTAGCAGCCGCGGCTGAAGCAGCAGCAGCAGCATCAGCAGCAGCAGCAGCATCTGCTGCTGCCGGAGTGAAAGAGGATGAGATGGTGGACTCTAGTGGGGCTCCAGCTCTAACCCCAAACCAGTCACAGCCACAGCGAAAAGAAAAGCAACAGCAGCTGTCGGGGCCAGCAGCTGCAACAAAGTGCGGCTGTCCAAATGCCAAGAAAAAGGCATCCATGGTGGAGGCGGCCTTGGCCGACCCCATGGATGACCTATTCGAGGATGAGGAGCCCGAGGAGGTGCAGGTGCCACCGGAGTTACTGGAGGAGGAGGTCGACGAGTAGAAGAAAAACGCACGTGGTGGCAGGCGCTGCAATGTCCTTCACTTCTACAGGGGCAACGCCAAGAAGTATCCTACGTTTGCCGTGTTGGCTCTTGACGTGCTGGCGGTACCAGCCACCAGCACACCATCAGAGCACATGTTCAGCCTGGGAGGGCAGGTGGTGACGGACTTCCGTCACTCCCTCTCCCAGCTGACTTTCCAAGACTTGCTTTGTTTGAAGACGTGGATAAGTGGCACAACCCTCCGTGATTTCCCAGTCCACCCATCCGGCAGATTTGCCGAAGAGCTGGAGGAGGTGGAGAACCGTGAGAAGGCACTCAGGAGAGCAGCTAGAAAGGCTACAAAAGGGGATGGTGGTCTGGTCCTCTCTGATGATGAGGCAGAGGTAGCAGGGGGGGGGGACAGGAGGATGAAGAGGATGGCTCAGAGGATGATGGCTCTGAGGCTGCTGAAGAGGCTGATGAGGCAGAGGCAGAGGAAGCGTATGGTGGGGTGGAGGATGATGATGATGTCGTTGAGGTAGCTTAGGTTTCCTCAATGTGTCTGTCTTTCCTCAATTCAATAAAGTTGCAATTACGATTCCCATCCACTTTCAATCCATTCACTACATCCATGTGTGGTGCTAACATAGTCATAAGTTTAGGAGTGATTTGAGCAGTTTATAAGTTTAGAAATGCTCACATTAATTTGCAGTCAAAAATATGTAAGTTCAGTAATGTGGAATTGTGCAACTTTAGGGCTGCAATGTACAATATGGAACACTATGTAGTGTGAAGTATGCAGTGGTGAAGTGTGCAGTAGTGAAGTGTGTAGTGGTGAAGTGTACAGTAGTGAAGTGTGCAGTAGTGAAGTGTGCAGTAGTGAAGTGTGAAGTGGTGAAGTGTATAGTAGTGATGTGTGTAGTGGTGAAGTGTGCAGTAGTGAAGTGTACAGTGGTGAAGTGTGCAGTAGTGAAGTGTACAGTAGTGAAGTGTGCAGTAGTGAAGTGTGCAGTAGTGAAGTGTGAAGTGGTGAAGTGTATAGTAGTGATGTGTGTAGTGGTGAAGTGTGCAGTAGTGAAGTGTACAGTGGTGAAGTGTGCAATGGTGAAATGTGCAGTGGTGAAGTGTACAGTAGTGAAGTGTGCAGAAGTGTAGTGGTGTACAATATGTAACACTCTATCCATACATAGTCATTGCAATGTAGTACGACTCGCAATCACTGTGACACAAACTCGTCGTGACACTGACACTAACTCGCAATTGAGCAGATGTGAACTCGTGACATCTCATGACATTGACTCGCGAGTTTGTGTTTTGGCTCACGAGCCCAAGCCTGTTGTTTGGCTTGACTCGGAAGCCAAGTCTTCCTGTCAAAATCGTGAGTAACGGCTCGTAAACAGGCTTAGTTGCACACCTTACCCTCCGGTGCCTCTATCCCCTCCGGCACCTCCATGTAGGTCTCCTTTTCCATTATGCAATTGACGAAGGCCGTCTTTACGTCCATCTGGTAGAGCTCCATATCCTTCACGCCATCGCTAGGACCGCCCGGATGCTTGTGAACTTGGCGACGGGGCAAACATCTCATCGTAGTGCTTTCCCTTATGCTGTGCATACCCCTTCACCACTAGCCGCGCCTTATACTTGTCCACTACACCTTCTTTTGTCAACTTAGTCTTGAAGACCAACTTGGAGCCGATGACCTTGGCCTCTTTTGGCCTGTTAACCAGCTTCTATGTGTCGTTTTCAGCAATGGACTCCAACTACGACTTGATGGCGGCATCCCATTGCTTCCCCTCAGGCCGTGCAAGCGCCTCTTGCAGGGTCGTCGGCCCCGTTGATGCAGCCAGCATGCACCATGTCATGCGAATCCATGAACCAGTGCCTACGTCGAAACGCTTCCCCGCTCACTGCTGCCTCCCACTACAACGTGGCAGTTTTGGTGGTGTCTCATCGCTCTGTTGCGATCCTTCTGACTCTATTTGCTTTGATGAATCATCAACCAGATGGCTCCCTGAGGATCTCTCCCACTCTGGTGAAACATTGACCGGACAGATGGCGCATCCAGAGGATTTTTCTCCAACGCCCAACACAAACTCCACCGGGAGTGCGCACTTTGGCACCCAAGGTGGCCCCTCTGGTGGATCTTTCCGCCGGATCTCTAGCACAACTGCATCATCTTTGGAGTCCTCCACGTCGGCTGGTACACATGCTGTACCACCGCGCTTTGACGCCACATCATCGACCTCTACGTCCGTCAGCTCCGTCTTGTAGTCAAGGAGTTGGAACCACTCCCCCTGTTTTGGAGTGTTCCTGACGCTCATGTCGTTGCTGCTACTACTGAAGCTCTACTACTCGATGAACTCAACGTCACGGCTGCAGATGATCTCTTGTGTGCACGGGTCCCAGAGCCGGTATGCCTTTTGCACGCTCTCATAGCCGAGGAACAAGCACAACTTCACCCACGGTTGCAACTTGCTCTCGCGTCGCTGCATCGCCTGCACCATCGCGTGCGCCTTGCACCCAAACACCTTCAGGTGCGCCAGTTTTGGCTTGCGCCTTCTCCAAACCTCTTGCGGCGTCTTCCAGCCACCCTTACCCTTCAGCACCGTTGCTGGGGTGAGGTTTATGGTGTAGCTCGCTATACACACAGCCTCCGCCCAGAATCCGCACGGCAACCCAGCATCCACAAGTATGGTTCGCACCATGTTTAGCAGCGTCTGGTTCGCTCACTCCGCCACTCCATTAGACTATGGTGAGTACGGTGTAGTGGGTTCCCACTTGATACCCTGGTGATTCATCCACCCGCTGCAATTCATGTACTCTCTGCCATTGTTTCTGCATAGCGCTCTGACCTTTTAGCCAGTCTGCCTCTCCACCACTGCGATGTACTCCTTCAGCCGGTCTATGACCTTGCCTTTCCGCTTCATGAAGTACACGTAGAGCGTTTTGCTGCATTCATTAATGAAGGTGACAAAGTATCTCAGGCCGCTGTTTGACGGTGTTTTGAATGGTGTGCACAAGTTACTGTGCACGACCTTCAGTAGGTTCTTTACGCGAGCCGTGTTATCGTTGAACGGCTTGCGCCGCGCCTTGCCCAAAATCCAAGGCTTACACTTTTTGTATGTAGCTGCATCTGCTACTACGTCTGCTAAACCGTCGATGACAAGGCCGTGCACCATGTCGTGCTTCGCCATCTCCTTAATGGTTGCGGGCACCGAATGCCCCAACTGTCGGTGCCAGAGATCCAGATCAGCAGTTCATCCCTTGGCCATGATGACGACGCACTCCTGCAAGTCTGCTATGTCTGATGTCGTAAGGATCACCTTGGTCTCCACGATGTAGAGACTGTCCTCTCGCTTTGCCTCTAACACAACCTCGCTGCTACCGTCATTGCGCACCACTGCGCCATTCCTCTGAAAGAGCACCTCGTACCCCTTATCAGTCAAGCAGCTGCCACTCAAGATGTTGGACAGGCCATAGACGCGATGCACATCACAAACTGTGCTTAGCTCCTTCTTACCGCCCACCACGACTTCCACCTCCACGTCACCTTGGCTAGCCCCTGGATCAACTTTGTCGTTCGCGATCACCATTGACTTGGAGGAATTTTTGTAGGTAACTAACCCCACCATCTCGACGTGGGTGTGCTCCTTGGCCCCGAAATCTAGGCAGCGTCTGTTGGCCTTCTTGAGGAAGTAGTTATTGTTGTCGTTGAGGAGCGTCTTGCCTTTGGTGTTTCTGTCGCCGGCCTTCATCTCCTTGAGGCATTTACGATCCCAGGGGTCCTCCTTACCACAATTGCGACACGCACCTTTCTTGGAGCCCTTCTTGCCGTTGCCCTTTTCACTGCTTCCTTTGTACGCGCTTCCGTCACCACGCGTTTTGGTGACAAGGGACAATGAGGAAGACAAGGATTCCCCGTAGCTTCGGTGCTATGCCTCATTGCGGATGTACTCTATGACCGCGCCATAGGTAAGCCCATCCTCCGGCCATCCTCCAAAACCGGTGATGAGTGGACCCCAACAGGTAGGACCATAGGGAGGGCCATTTCTTGCAAGTGCACGTCGTTGCATTGTGAGGCGAGCGACTTTATCTGCTGCATGGCGGAGATGACATCCTCTCCCTCTTCGATTCTTACCGTGAGTAGCCGCTTCATTGCGAAGATTTTATTCGCGAGCGACTTGGATTGGTGGATGGCGCAGAGATTTTTTGCGACATTTGGCAACCAAATTGCAACCTTGGAAGTAGCCCCACTGCAACTTGGCTGTCCCGGACACCAGGAGCATGAGCGCCTCCGTGTTCTTCTTTTCAAAGGCCTTCTCCTCCGTGTCTGCAACAGTCGCCTCTATGACCACCTCCTTTTCCAACATGACGTCCAGCAACCCCTGATGCGCGAGGTACAGCTCAAACAGCCACTTCCATAGCCCAAAGCCTGGACTGCCTACATACTCTTGAATGGGCTGCATCTCCTTCTGTGCCATTTGTGCAGCTTCTACTCCAACGGGTTCTCAGAACTTCACGGCGACGTCCACGATAACAATCCTGTGAGCTACAAAAGTCGTGAACGTTGGAGAGGATCAGACTCGTGGGCACATAACCCTTTTTCCAGAAATTCACGTGGTTTGGTTCCGACATTGGTCTGATTGTCTGAAGTGGTTCACGTCTTCATTTTTGGGCGAATCTGAGACTGAGCGTGAGCTTCCTGATCGCCTCACGCTATGTGAACAGGAATTTTTAGAGTCAGTTTTTTAGTCAGTTTGCGAAGGGAATACCGTCATTTTGTTTTTTTTAATACATGGACATGATAAAAATGCTTTGAGGGCTCATCATAAGCTATCCAACGCACCAAACCGTGCACAATTTGGCCAAGCGTAGCCCAAGTTACGCTTACCAAAGCGTAGGTCTCACCCACCACAGAAATGTCTAATGCCTCCATGGTGCGCACACACCATGGCGCTTTCCTTCACGTGCAAAGCGCCTTTCCCAAGGCGCAGATCCAATTGCACATGGTGTAGGGGTTCCCTGCACCGTTTCCAGGCACCTTCCTCATTTTTTGGTCGAGTTTGGTGATGGATTTTGACGAGGTTTGAAACCTGTCTGTAGACCTGCAGTCAAAATGTTGACAAGTCCCCGAGTAACAAAACATACCCCTGAGTTTTGGACGACGAGCCAGGATTTTGGCTAAGTCCCTCAGTAACAAACTTCACTACAGGATCTGGTGGATTATCCACCGGATGCCTCGGCAGACCTTCCGGAGAAAAATCTCCACATGGAACTTTTTTTACTCTGTCCAGTCGATTATCCATCGGAAGTCGAGTCACGGCCGGCTCTCAGAGCAGCCGCGCACACCCCAACTTTGGAAGACCATATCTCCCTCGATACTTGTCCGGTTCCGGTGAAACAAATTCCACTAGATTCAACAAATTGTCAACATCTAGGACCAATCACCATTTTAGCATCCGAGCAATCCTCAAGCCGCTAGATCCACTGGCAAGGATTTTCCTCTTTCTTGAACTCGTCGGCGCCTCCCGGCGCTGCACTTGGACATGCAGAGGGGCATCTTTTCAACACATATTCACCGCCCGCGTTGACCACCCTGGCTGATCTGCCGCAGGTTGCTGGCCACGACCCTCTCCAAGCACAACGACGCCAAACAATTGGTGAATCGCCAACCATCTGGGCCCAAGCCGCCAAAGGTTTCCCACGCTGCCGTGCGCAGTCTACATCCTGGCAAGACACCAAGCGCAGCCTTATACTTTGTCTCCTCCTGGTTCTCAGCAGTTGGCAGCACCTCACCCTCACCCCTCACCTTGTCCGAGTCCGCATCCATAGTGGTGACACCCACGAGCTACGCTGCGCTCCTCGTAACATGACCCAAAAGGAGCAGCAAATGGGAGCTCATTATGTGCGAACGTGATGCTCTCCGCCACCTAGGTGGCTGAGGCGTGATGGGGATAATGGTGGTCTGCTGACCTCAGCTGCCAGATTTTGTAGCAGCAACTGCAAGACCAAGTGATGCAAGTACAGCCGCTCCTGCTCTTGTTCATACTGCTACTATAGTGGTTGCTGCAGTTGGCGCGGCTGCTGCGGTGGGTAGTGTGACTGTTGCTGCAGCTGACTAGTCTACAGTTGTTGCAATTGGTGTTCCTTTGGCCAAGGTTGTAGCTGCAAGTGCTGTTGCTTCTAGTCAAAAGCTGCCGCAACAAAAGTTGCTGCATTGGCAGAGGATGTAGTAATAGCTAATGAAGCTGCTGTTGTGGCCGTTGGTGGTGCAGCTACAGCTGCCTACTTGCGGCTACGCGGCTGCTGCCGCAATTGTCGAGTAGTTGCAACTGTAGTGGCTGTTGTTTCAAGTCTGCTGCACCAGCAATTACTGTGGCAGCATCCACAACACCAACAGTCGCAGTCATTGCTGCTGCGGCTGTTGGTGTTTTGGATGTAGCTACCAAAGGCGTGGCTGTGCGGCTAATGTAGAAGATGCTCAAGCTACTATTGTTGTTGCAGTTGCTGTCGTGCTTGAGAGGGACAGTAGCAGCGGTCGAAGACAGCAGCTGGGGCAGTTTGCAGTTGCAAGTTTGGAGTGAGTCAAATGGGCATGCCTAAACCCGGGGGTAAGATAAGGTTTTCGGGTGCAAGAGCGCAGCCCCTCGTGGAGCCCGAGACGTGGGCTAGACGACCAGGTGTAGTGGCTTGGCTGGCGGGTTCTAGCCACTGCTGCGGCAGAAAGAGCGGCAACAGCGGCAGTGGTGATGGTAGCCTCTCCCATAGCCAAAACCTTGCATTTTTTGGATAAACGTGGAGCACTCCCTCACAATGGCTTCGATACCAGTAGGCAGTCAAATGTAGAGAGAGGAGCAATGAGATAGGCAAGGGCAGAAGAGCCAGTTTTTGAGCAAGGTGTCAATACATGGAGATTGCATGCACACCAAGTCTCGACCAAGAAGGGTTCATGAGTACGAGCATACGGCTGCTTGTCGGGGAGAAGGCCAAGAGCAAGCGAGCAAGCTGGCAACGAGCTCGCTCTTGCTCAAGGCCTGATATCCACCAAGCGGCATTTTTATGAATCGAACCTGCCCCTCCCCCCCCCCCCCCCCCCCCCCCCCCCCTTTGTCGTCCACAGCTTACGGTGACCCCTCGGCTCATATCCATGCTCGTGTAGATCCCTTATGAGACAGGCACCTCAGACCAGTGGGGGAGCTGACGTGGCCTTGGGAGCGCCTGAGACTCCACAACTATCCACCAGTGACACTCGTGCGGAGCAGGGGCTCAGGCTCAAACGTGAGGCCGATGAGCCTGTTGCAGGTTTTCCATTTATCAGACACCTGTTGGTGGTTGAACCATGCTATGTGGGCATCTGTTGTGGAAGGTTTTACCCCCTGCTCCGTTTAGTTTCGACGGTTCTTGATTCAGCTGTTTGAGGAGGGAGATATAGCCCAAAACGTGGTTTTTAACTGGTTTGCCCGTAGTAGGAAAATGCATTCCGTCGGCGCACTGCCTCTAGCAAGTGGCACTTATGACCTGACTTACTCATTCTGTCAGCTACTCTGCACTGTGCTTAAGCGAAGCCTTGGTTGACATGGCGTTTTCCAATCCTACTCTCTCTGTTCCTTGCATCACCTGTGAGTCAGCTAGCCGGATCAGTGCTGTCAGGCTAGTGATCAGTTGAGCTAGGAAGCTTCCAAGAAATTTCTCATGGTATCAGAGCAACAAGCCAGAGCTTGTTGTGCTGCATAGCATAGATGCAGCAGCCGGAGCAGCATTGAGTAGCAGCAACGGCAGCAGCACACAACATTAATGATAGGTCTTGGGAGGACCCACCAACTTGCGCCATTGCCAGGCGCAGCCTGCAGCATCTGCGCAACAGACTAGTCATGTAGGAGGGGTGCAGCAGTGTAGCAGCACACCAGCGCAGCAGCACCATTGCAGCAACGGAGCAGCAGCACAGTAGCAGGGCTTGCGCTTTCGACCACAACAGCAGCAGCAGCAGCATCGGCGGCGGCATCAACAACATCAGCAACAACAGCCCCCGACGTGGCTTGAGGCCACTGCCATCAAGCTGGACGGCAGCAGTTGCAGCGTGCGCCACCACTGCCCCTGTCCGTGCGGCTTCCTAGAAGTCACACGGACGTGGAGGAGCTGCACACACAGAATACGTCAGCTACCACCTCCCCATTGGCACGAGTTTTCCCTGACTTCAAACCAATGCCGTTTTTTACGTTTGAGGGTGTGTTGGAAAGCTCTTTTTGTAAGCTTTCCAGCACTACTACTCGTGCATTGTCTCGTACTCTGTAGCGACCACCAAGGAAAGATGCACCGAGCCACGCACCCTCCTTCCAACTCGCGGGCGCTTCAGCCTCTCGAGTTGGTTCACTCTGACCTCCTAGGACCCCTCCCTGTTGAGCTCCAAGAGGACAGAGGGAGGTACAGTCCTGACGATTATTGATGACTTCATCCACATACAATGGGTCTTCAGTCTTCATCAAAAGAGTGAAGCCGCCCTTGTGGTGCGAACTTGGCTAGTCATGGCTGAGTGGCAGTCTGGCCACCTCCTCCAGACTTTCTGCTCGGATCGTGGTGGAGAATTTCTTTGCGTGGCACTTTGCGGTGATAGGAGTGTCTCATAACCTTGCTGCCCCTCCCACACCTCAATAGAATGGTGTGTCTGAGCGAAGGAATCGCACCATGGAGGATATGGTTCGTTCAATGTGGGTAGACACTGGCATGCCCGAGGCTTTTGTATTTGAGGGCATGGCCTACATGACATGGGTGTAGAACAAGATTCCACATGGCCCGCTGGCAAACAAAAGCACATCGAACGAGCTGTGGTTCGGCTGCCAGGCNCCCCCCTTTGTCGTCCACAGCTTACGGTGACCCCTCGGCTCATATCCATGCTCGTGTAGATCCCTTATGAGACAGGCACCTCAGACCAGTGGGGGAGCTGACGTGGCCTTGGGAGCGCCCGAGACTCCACAACTATCCACCAGTGACACTCGTGCGGAGCAGGGGCTCAGGCTCAAACGTGAGGCCGATGAGCCTGTTGCAGGTTTTCCATTTATCAGACACCTGTTGGTGGTTGAACCATGCTGTGTGGGCATCTGTTGTGGAAGGTTTTACCCCCTGCTCTGTTTAGTTTTGACGGTTCTTGATTCGGCTGTTTGAGGAGGGAGATATAGCCCAAAACGTGGTTTTCTACTGGTTTGCCCGTAGTAGGAAAATGCATTCCGTCGGCGCACTGCCTCTAGCAAGTGGCACTTATGACCTGACTTACTCATTTTGTCAGCTACTCTGCACTGTGCTTAAGCGAAGCCTTGGTTGACATGGCGTGTTCCAATCCTACTCTCTCTGTTCCTTGCATCACCTGTGAGTCAGCTAGCCGGATCAGTGCTGTCAGGCTAGTGATCAGTTGAGCTAGGAAGCTTCCAAGAAATTTCTCATGGTATCAGAGCAACAAGCCAGAGCTTGTTGTGCTGCATAGCATAGATGCAGCAGCCGGAGCAGCATTGATTAGCAGCAACGGCAGCAGCACACAACATTAATGATAGGTCTTGGGAGGACCCACCAACTTGCGCCATTGCCAGGCGCAGCCTGCAGCATCTGCGCAACAGAGTAGTCATGTAGGAGGGGTGCAGCAGTGTAGCAGCACACCAGCGCAGCAGCACCATTGCAGCAACGGAGCAGCAGCACAGTAGCAGGGCTTGCGCTTTCGACCACAGCAGCAGCAGCAGCAGCATCGGCGGCGGCATCAACAACATCAGCAACAACAGCCCCCGACGTGGCTTGAGGCCACTGCCATCAAGCTGGACGACAGCAGTTGCAGCGTGCGCCACCGCTGCCCCTGTCCGTGCAGCTTCCTAGAAGTCACACGGACGTGGAGGAGCTGCACACACAAAATACGTCAGCTACCACCTCCCCATTGGCACGAGTTTTCCCTGACTTCAAACCAATGCCGTTTTTTACGTTTGAGGGTGCGTTGGAAAGCTCTTTTTGTAAGCTTTCCAGCACTACTACTCGTGCATTGTCTCGTACTCTGTAGCGACCAGCAAGGAAAGATGCACCGAGCCACGCACCCTCCTTCCAACTCGCGGGCGCTTCAGCCTCTCGAGTTGGTTCACTCTGACCTCCTAGGACCCCTCCCTGTTGAGTTCCAAGAGGACAGAGGGAGGTACGGTCCTGACGATTACTGATGACTTCATCCACATACAATGGGTCTTCAGTCTTCATCAAAAGAGTGAAGCCGCCCTTGTGGTGCGAACTTGGCTAGTCATGGCTGAGTGGCAGTCTGGCCACCTCCTCCAGACTTTCTACTCGGATCGTTGTGGAGAATTTCTTTGCGTGGCACTTTGCGGTGATAGGAGTGTCTCATAACCTTGCTGCCCCTCCCACACCTCAATAGAATGGTGTGTCTGAGCGAAGGAATCGCACCATGGAGGATATGGTTCGTTCAATGTGGGTAGACACTGGCATGCCCGAGGCTTTTGTATTTGAGGGCATGGCCTACATGACATGGGTGTAGAACAAGATTCCACATGGCCCGCTGGCAAACAAAAGCACATCGAACGAGCTGTGGTTCGGCTGCCAGGCTGACCTCCGGATTGTGCTCGTATGGGGGTTCCTTGCCTGCATTTGGTTCACACCTAAGTGGCAAGGGTCTAAGCTCTACCCTCGCGTCCACATCTGTGCATTTGTGGGTTTTGCCCCTC
>SZWC01008801.1:4508-56188 GCA_023375785.1 Penium margaritaceum
GAACTGGCGAGGACTGTTGTGAGTGCAGGTGAGAGCGAGGGGCTGCCGCGGCAGGACGGCGGCGCAGACTGTCCGCGAAGCAGATCCTGAGCTTAGAAAATACGGTAGTCGCTCTAGGGATTTGGACCTCGTCGGCGGACGGTCTGCGGCGCAGACTGCCGAGCGAGTCCCGGCGAGAGAGCCCACCCCCTTAGCTACTTCGGCATCGATAACCACTGCTTCTATGCAGCAGGGGTCACCTGCGTCAAAGCGTGACCACGGCAATTTGGCACGGCAAGAAGTTCGTTGCAAGCGGCGAACGCCATGTTTGTGCATCGTTTCAGGGTTCAAAACGTAAAACTGGAGCCGGCAACATTCGAGGGACATGGCGCCATGTCTTGGCAATTCAATGTCATCCGATCCTGAACGAGACGGAATGAACAATCTTTTCCTTTTGCCTCTTGGGGAGGACATCCAGGATACCTACTGTCTTGGGCATGAATTAGACGAAGGCAGACTTCATTGGTTAACTTGGCCGTGACTCTAAATACGTATAAACAAAGCCCAAATGGATACACTTTGCTATGTTACATTTTTGCTACCCATTTTTCTTCTCATATGTTTTGTACCCTCTTCCATGTTACGTCGAGCGGTACGTGGGTCGTTCACAAGGATACGATGCGGAGCAAAAGACGATTCAAGAACTTTCTAGACTATGAAAAATTTTCTTCATAATAAGATGCACTTAAACAACACTCTTGAATGCATATATGCAGTAGCGAGAGACAAAATGAGATATGTGTTTGGTTGTGGGCCCTCACATCAAGCAACGCATAAGACTCCCCTTCTTGAGATTTTGCTATAAGAAAATCCACCGAGACTTCAAGGGTTTTCAAGAATATCTAGCGCGACTTTGCAAGTGTTGATTTGTGTGGCTTCCACCCGTGACGAGCGCAACCCTATTGACTATTCGTAGACCCCGCACTCATGGTACGGAGCAACAGTACCATAGAGCTCGGCGACATGATCCCTGATGCGGACACAGCTAGCACTGGAGCATCGACAAGTGGTGGCTCCATGCACCAGAAGCTGTCAAATAGCTGCCACGACATCTCGGGTGCTTTCCAGGGTCCTTTCCGGATTTTCAGCGGACGCTAGAGTTTTCTCGATGGACTGGCTCTTGATCCCAATTAGTATGTTTTGCATTGTTTTATCACCGATGGATGCCGTACTTGTACGCGTGACCAATCGTAGCGTCCGGCTCCAGATTCTGCATCTCTAGGTTACGACGGTGATGCGTTCCGATACTTCTGCACAGGTTAATGGCCAAAACAGTGGTTTAGAACCGTTTCTAAGACAAACTGACACTGCTCGTGCGTCACTTGCCATAGGCCGCGACAGGTATTCATGTTGTGTTCTTGTTAGTTGTCATCTCTCTCTGCAATTATATTCAATTTGAGCTTCCTAACACTCTGTAGGTATCCCTACCTAGACCCTTGCAGTTTCGTGCATGACTTGTGTGTTGTGATTCGTGACGTTCCTGTTGACCTATACAGTTTATTGTGACCACTCGGCCGTGTCCATGCCCGTGCGAATCCCTGATGCGGATCCAAGTGGCGCCGGTGCGTCGTCTGGTGGGGGACCACCTGTTCGAAGCCGACCGATGACCACCCCAGAGTCCTAGATGTTGTATCGGACGTTCTGCAGTTTTTCTACAGCATGTAGGAGTTTACTAGTGGACTGGCCGTGTGCCCGATTTGCATGTTTTTGCATTGTTTGTTCACCGTTTGATGCCGGGTGCGTGTGTGTGACCAGTTGTAGCGTTCGGCTTGAGATTCTGCACGTTTAGGTTCATACGACGGAGTGTTTTGACTTGTCTACGCTCAGTTACGGCCAAAACAGTGGTTCTCGGCCAGTTGTAGTACAGACCTTGCACTGCCGCGTGCGACACCCGCCGTGCGCCGCGGCAGGTATTTATGCCGTGGACTTGTCATTTGTCATCTCTCTCTGCAAATTCTATTGAAGCACTCTAACACTTTGACTTGTGTCTCCTAACCAGGCTCTTGTCGTTGTGTGTACGACATGTGACTGTCCCCACCATCTAACCAGGCACTGACGCCTAGTCAGCGGCTGTGTTGCTTGGAAGCTTGCACCCACGTTCTCATGGTATAAGAGCAGCGAGACAGTTCTCACCATCGTGCATAGCAGAGACGCAGCAGCAGTGAGCGGTAACGCTATAGCCGATTCAGTAGGACCTGTCTACGTCACCCGACTACCGCGGACGTCACCCGCCTTTAGGACGTGAGAGTGCAATTGCAGCAGCCGCTAGCAGACGCAACAGCGGGCGACAACCACAGCATGCGGCAGCTGCTAGCATTTGCTGGAATTTGCGCTATCAACAACAGCAGCAGGGGGCAGTTATAGGAGGTGGCAGCTGGCAACAATAGCACAAGCAAGCAGTGAGCAGTGAGCAGTGAGCAGTGAGCAGTGAGCGACGAGTAGCAAGCTGCGAACAGTGAGTAGCCAGCAGCAGCAACAAGCAACAATGTGCAACAATAGTAGCATTGAGCAGCAGCAATAGTAAGCACCACTAGCAGCAGTAGCAATAGCGTAGCAGAGCAACAGCGCAACAGTAGCGCGTAGTAATAGCAGCGTGCAGGAGCAGAAGTGCGCAGCAGTAACAATGCGCAGCAACAAGAGCACATAGCAGCGCTACAACAAAGCAGCAGTGCGCAACTGCTGCCACAGCTGCACAAGCAGCATTGTGGCTGCAGTTGTATGCGCAAGCACAGCAATAGCAGAAGCAACCGTGTGGAAGCTGCTACGGAGCTTCTGCATAACTTCTGCGTAGCTTCCGCACGGTTGCCACAAAGCAGCCGTCCCCTGTGCAGTGGGGCAAGAGCTGCGAGGGTCGTCTGCATTTTCCTTGCTGGCTTCATCAGGTCCGTGCTGATGTCAACGCACCCTTGCTGACTTCAGCACTTGCCTTAGTCAAACTTGTTTTTGCATCGGAAAGTCAAAAGTTGCCAGCATATGAAATCTACGAGAAATGCCAACGGTTTTGCAATCTGACCAGTTTGACGTCCCAGCCCATACTGAGCGCAGACACGGCTGCGGCCAGTAGGATGAGATGTCTCATCTGCACTAGCAGAAGACAGACACCATCTATACGCTCACTGAGCTTCTTTGTGGTCAGTCCACGGCCCCACAACAGACCTCCGAGGGAGTCGGCGGTGTCAAACCTTCTGCACAGAAGTCACCATCTGCACCGATGATAAGAGCACAAAACAACCGGCAACCTCTTGATCCTGGGGATCAGGACCATGACATGCCAGGTATGGAGGATGATACTCACGAGAGCAAGATTTGACTACTTCAAGAGCATCTCCACCAGCTTCAAAGGAGTTCTCCGCCCCCCCAGACAGCTGGCTCCCTTTTCCCAAAGATCTGATCCTTGCATGATCCCTACCTCAATGACTTTCCTCCTTCCGGTGTCTTTCCCATCCCTCGTCATTCTTTGCCTGTGATTGCTCTCCCTACGGAGTGGCAACCCAAGGACTTTGAGACACCGTCCCCACGATATGATAGCAAGGACGGTTTTGACTACAAGGAGATTATTTTCCAGGTCTGGGCCACTTCAGAGAGGGTATGGCCCTACTATCACAGTCCGTACCAGGTCATGGATCATGCTAAGGTGCTAACAGCGGCCAAGGCGATCCGCAGAATTCTTTACGCAATACCGCGCGAGATTGTCATCGACCTATGCCGTTTCCTTGGAAAGGCCGGCAGAAGCGTGGGTGTTGATCCACGTTGAAGCCGGGACCTGGCATTGTCCCTTCTTACTACAGAGACACACGCCACCCACACGGCTCACATTCATATCTTTCACTCCCTTTGCTAGGGACATGCCTAGCCCACAACTGATTACTGGCGGCGGGCCATGCGCATCTACACGCGCCTTTGGACCATAGGAGGTACATAGCTCTGGACGCTTCGCACGCTTATGCTTGGAGTTCGTCTTGAGCACGCCGACATCTTCACGGGATACTATGACCCTCGAGCACTTCTCCACCTCACTTCAACTTCTTCTTTTCCTCAGCTTTTCCTCCAGGCGACTTCCGCCCGTTAGGCAGCAGTGGCCCATGAGGAGTTTCCCCTTCTTGTTGCAGTCATCGCGTTGTCACTGACGCCCCCTTTGCAGTCCACTCCTCCATCCTTTGGTACATCCTCCTCTTCCCCTTCCACCCCGATTATCCCAACCTAGATGCAAGTTGTGGCAGCAGCGGTACAGGGGAGGAAGGGAAAAAAGAGGCGCGGTCTAGGCTAACAGCAATCACAGTAGCAACTATCACTGGGTAGTAGCAGTGGACGTACGGTTCACAATTACAACCGTGGAGGCACTCATCGCTACACCAAGTGCCAGTAGCTGCTCGACTGGACGCAGATCACTCGCGGTGTTTAGGTTGCACACACACAGCAATCTCCATCAAGCAGCACAGGATCTGGCCGCACAGCAACTACGACCGTAACGATTCCCGCTTCCCCACCGGTGAGCAGTGGCGACCCGCACCCATGTGACCGCACCATCGCCGAGCTCCGTCACCTTCTGACGCTTCGATTTCAGGGATGTGCGAGTATGTCACCACAACCGGGTGGTTCACAAACTGTTTTTTTGTGTATTCTTGTAACTCGTGATGACTCCTATGGGGGGGCACAACTGGCATGTGATGATGATGGGCCTGACAATATCAATTCAACTCATGAGTCTCACCTTTGTGCCCTTCGTCGTTCCTCCTCACCTATTGCTCAGCGCCCGTGTGAGGCCGAGTGTTCCATGACCCGTTGCAGAGTGACGTCCTCTTGTCCTGATTCTGGTGGCACTTGGATCATCGATTCTGGTACCACTTCACATGACTTGTCGTCGTAGCGACTTCTTTGTCCTTGGTCATGTTGCGTCGGTTCACTCCATTTGCACAGGCTCTGGTCAATCATTGCCGGTCCAGGGTGTTGGAGTTGTGTGCTTTGATGGTCCGTCTGCCCCCCTTGTATCTTTCCGAGGTACTTTTCGTGCTTGACCTTGAGCTCAGCTTGCTTTCTGTGCGTGCCTGCACACTGATGGGACTCTCTATGGAGTACACTGCAGACTCCACAGCTGTGACCGTTGTTGATATTCGTACCATTGTTCTTCATACATTTATTGTGGATTATTTGTATTGTGTCTCTTTGACATCTTCTTCTCCTTGCTCCCCCTCCTCACCTACTCACGTGTTTGTCACTGGTGTTCTCTCTGCTCAGCACTAGCGATCGCTACATCACCGCCTATGTCATGTTGGCTTCAACACTGAGTCAAAGCTAATTTGGACACGGCCCGCCCTTGGTCTTCACGCGACCTATTTCGAGAAGCCGCCCAAGACTGAATGTTTGTTGTACGCTCAGAGTAAGATACATCGTTGCACCTACCCTCACTCCCATTCTCAATCTCTTTGCCCTCTTGAGTTGGTCCGTTTGGAATTTCTTGGTCCTCCCCCTGTCGAGTGTTTGACCGATCGGGGTCGATGCGCCCTGACCCTGACTGATGAATTCACCCGGATGCGGTGGGTCTACAGCCTGCGCCAGAAGAGTGACAACGCTCTCGCACTTCGCCTGTGGCTAGTGATGACTAAGCGTCAGTCCCACCACACATTGTAGACATTCCGCTCGGATCGCGGCGGCGAGTTTCTTGGCAAGATGGACAGTTTTTTTTGCCGAGCACGGAGTTTTTCACCAGGTTTCCGCTCCTGCTACTCCTCAGCAGAACGGTGTCTATAAGCGCTGGAACCACACCATAGAGGATAATGCTTGTACTATGCATTCTGAGTGCGGTCTCCCGCAATCCTTGACATTTGAAGGATTTGCCTACATGACATGGGTCTCGAACCGCCTCCCGCACGGTTCCCTTCCAGACCACGTTACACTGTACAAGCTCTCGTTTGGCCACCGTGTCGATATGCGCCTCGCTTGTGTATGGGGATCCGTGGCTTCTATGTGGTACACCGAGGACCAACAGGGGTCCAAGGTCTCCCTGCAGGGTCTTGTGTGCCTTTGGGTATCTCCCTGCGTTTGAAGACCTAGTGATTTTAGGGACCCTGCCCGACGTCGCATCATTGAGTCCCGCGACGTGCTCTTCTTTGAGTCTCTCACCTACCGTGACCTGACCTCTATCATGTCAATAACCGTCATGTGTGTTCCTACGTGTGAAGCTTCTTGACGGATGGGGGAGTCTGGGCCTACAAGCACCTGTCGTCCGGCTAATGTGTCCGTTTGAGCCCCCTCCACTTCTCGGTCTCCAGCTTTTGATGACCTAGCAATCAAAGCTGTCGGTCAAGAGACCTCTCCAGCCAAGCCTGTTTCGACCCCTGTTCCCTCGCCACCATAGGCACCCATGATTCTGTACCTATGTCCACTAGTACTCCTGCCTATGTGCATGATCCCACCTCCACTCTTGATCCTGCTGCCACACCCAACCCTGTGTCTCCCGTCATTTCACTTGCATCTCCTCACAGTGCATCATGTGCCCCTTTGCCTCAGTCCTCACCAGATGTGGCCGTGCCTGTCTCTGAGTCTGAGGTGAGCCCCTCAAGCCCAGGGTTACTCACGTGAGCCCCATGGTCGTCTTCGACCATTGGTCTCCGGTGTCCAGCGAGTGTGAGGTCATGTGCGTAGGTGCTCCACTCGCAGCATTGCGAGTGGTGATCCCGGCACAAAGACCCTAGGCCTGAGTGTCGGCACAGATCACACAAAGGTACATCTCGCGTGCCCTGTAGGGCACGATCTGGTCACTTGTGATTTTTTGCATTGCTTGTGATGCAGCAGCTGACCTTATGGTCGTTAGGCCTAGCTTTGAGGCATGTGCACTCACCACTCAGAGCTCTCCCTCGATGGCGCCTGATCCGGGCACACTGAGGGAAGCTCTCTCATCAAAGGATGTAGACGCCTGGTGTGCTGCCTGCAAGGATGAGATTTGTGCCATTTGAAAGCAAAAAGTTTACGAGCTAGTCAACCTTCCACCTGCAAGGAAGGCTATTCAATTCAAGTGGGTCCTTAGCAAGAAACTGAGGCCCGATGGCTCACTCGAACGCCACAAGGCTCGCCAGATTGCGGGCATCGATTACACAAACACCTACGCCCCTGTTGGCCGCATGACCTCAGCTCTCCCTCTGTTTGGTGGGGTGTCTCACCATGACTAGGATCTGCACCAGATGGCATGAACAATGCGTTCCTCCATGGATCTCTGGATTAGGAGATTTACGTGGCCTAGCCACTAGGCTTTAAGGACGGCGACAAGGTTTAGCGTTTGTGAAAGTCCTTATACGGACTCAAGCAGTCTCCTTGGTGCTCAAACCAGGATATTACATGTGCCCTGACTCGTGTAGGATATGTACAGAGCGAGGCATATCCCTCTCTCTTTATCCGATGGTCGCCTAAGCGGTTCATCGCTAGCCTGGTCTATATGGACGACCTTCTGATTGCGTCTCCCCCCATGGAGGCCATGAAGGAGGCCAAGGTGATCCTCCGGACTGCCTATATGATGAAGGGTCTTGGTCATGCAGCCGTGTTTCTTAGCATAGAGATCGTGCGAGATCGCACACATCGGACACTTCTGCTGCATCAGGCCCGATACACACGTGTTGTGGGGGAGCGCTTTTGTGACCTCCTTGGCGCAGTACTCACGGCCTCCACATCTCTTACACCTAACGGGTAGGATGTCCTTAAGGTTGACGATCCTACACAACTAGGGAAGACAATGGATGTGACCTTCTACCTCCATCTCATTCGATGTTTGATGTACCTGGCCACTACCACATGTCCCGACATCGCTTTTGTTGTCAACCTCCTTTCATAATTTTCTTATGCTCCATGTGCTAGAGCCCTTCATGTCGCTGTGCATGTGGCACGGTATGTGGTCTCCACACTACACCTCGAATTCTGCTTTTGCCGGCAGCGTTCGGTGGTTCTTGACGGCTACACCGACATTGACTGGGCCTGGAGTCCAAATAGATACAGTTGCACCTCTTATTAGTCGTACCGTTATATCCTGGCGCAGCCGGAAGCAAGCCTGCATTGCACGTAGCTCCTCGGAGGTAGAGTATGTTGCTCTACGTACAAGGGCTTCTAAGGTAGTGTGGTTGCAATGCGTGTTCCTTGAGCTGGGTCAGTCAGTGCCCACCAATATAATTCGCTTCGACAACCAGAGTGCTCTTGCCATTGCGGAGAACTCAAGTGCTTTTCATGATCGCACAAAGCACATTGCGTTGAGCATCATTTCATACGTGATCTGGTGGGTCGACACGTGATCTATGTCATATGGGTTGGCACTGACATGCAGCGTGCTGATTTCTTGACAAATGTACTGGCTCGCGGGAAGTTTCTAGTGGCCATTCATTCTGTTGGGATTTGCCCCTTGCCTGAGAGTGGTGGAGTGCAAGGTGTGTCTCTATCTTTGTCTCGACTGTTTCTACACTTGTTGTTGAACTTGTTTCAGTCCTCCACGCGTATAGACATGCGTACCATTGGGTCATGGGGGAGTGTTGTGATTTGTGACGTTCTCGTCAACCTATACAGTTTACAATGACCACTTGGTTATGTCCATGCGCATGCAGATCCCTGATGCGGACCCAGGTGGCCCTGGTGCATTGTCTGGTGATGGACCATTTGTTCGGAGCTGACCGACGACTGCCCCACAGTCCTCGATGCTGTCTGGGACCTCATGTAGTTTTTCTGCAGCAGGTAGGAGTTTTTTGGTGGACTGGCCGTGGGCCCGATTTGTATGTTTTTGCATTGTGTGCCCACCTTTAGATGCCGGATGCATACATGTGACCGGTCGTAGCGTCTGGCTTGAGATTCTGCACGTTTAGATTTGGACGGAATAGCGTTCTGACTTGTTTACGCTGAGTTACAGCCAAAACAATGATTATGGGCCGGTTTTAGAACAGACCTTGCACTGTCGCGTGCGACACCTGCCGTGCGCCGGGGCAGGTACTTATGCCGTGGACCTGTCGTTTGCCATCTCTCTCTGTAAATGCTATTGAAACATTCTGACACTTTGACTTGTGTCTTCTAGCTAGACTCTTGCCATTGTGTGTACAACTTGTGACTGTTGTCACCGTCTGGCCAAAAACTGACGCCTAGTTAGCGATTGTGTTGCTAGGAAGCTTCCTTGCATATTCTCATTGTGACTGTCATCGCACACTGACTCAACACTGACACTTAGTTGAGTGGCAAGCGGTTAGGAAGGTTCTGGGAAGTTTTTCATGGTATCAAAGCGGCGAAGCATCCCTTGCTAAGCTGCATAGCAGAGACGTAGCAGTGGCAGCAACAGTGAGGGTCATAACTAAAGCCACGCTCCTGGGAGGACCCACCAAGCGACGTTGACCCTCCAGAGAAGATTGCAACAGCGAAAACAATCGTTGCAACCGCACCACCACTCCACCACCACGGGGCAGCCAAGGGTTTCCCAGCCCCCTCCACAGCAGTTGAGGCATATGATGTTGAGAAGGGGTCTGTGAAGGGTCCCATAAGTTGTACTCGGGTCACACACACCCACCCTCCCCCACGTGAGAGAGTGGAACCGCCCTATTTGATCACCATTTTTGGCATGTAAGAGCTCGTTAGAAAGCTCTTGGGAAATCCTATCCATCGCTGCCAGTCCCACCTCATTTCATGCCTTGTAGGCTCCATGAAACGAAAGAACGCTCTCAGATCTAGATTTCTTATGGATTTTGGACTGAAAAGAAAATGGTGACGTTTTTTACTTTTTTGAATGTCTGTTTGCACGAAACCACCACCATTGCATTCAGCATCTTTTTGAGCAGAATATCTCCAAATTTCACTTCATTTGGACAACCTTCATGCTGATGTCATCATTGTAGATTATGACATCAGCACCGATACTTCGCCAAGATTTTGGCTGAAACAACATTTGTTACCAGCGTTCAAAATCCTCAACAAACGCCAACGGTTTGTTGTTCTGACAACATAGACGTTTGGACCCATATTGAGCAGCACTGACGCTGCCGGTGTGTGACAAGGGCAAGGGGCTAGGAGATAGCTTCTCTTCCTCCTTGTCGCGGCACGTCTGAGATACTGTGCTTTGATCGCCAATCTCCCCTTGTGGCTTTGTGCCAATGGGAGCGAGTGCCCTGCGCACTCACCTATGTCAAGCTCCGGAGATGAGCAGAATGGCCTGGCAGGCATTGCAGTCGGCGCTATGGTTGGCAGCGACATTGCATGCGTGGCAAGCGCCGTGTCCATAGTGTCAGTTGTAGCCGTGGCACACACCTCGGACATCTAACAGCTTTCCTATTACTATGTGGTAATCGGCACCATGGCTGGCGCCAGTGTCGCCAGCGCCCTGTCGGGTGCCGACCGCCTTAGATACGATCCCGCCCTTCTTCACCATCTAACCTAGAGACTTTGTCATTCGATACCATGGCACCCCTCAGTGGAGCTATGGCGGTGTTGTACGCCGAGCTCCATGGTCTAAAGCGCATGGTGCAACAGTTCATTAACCATGTGGTCTCTGAGCATGACATTGCCACCATGCCGCTAGACTACCCCATCTTCCTCCTCGCCATCCTCACCTTCGACTGTGTCCTCACCTGACAGTGCCACGCCTCCCAACTTCAGCTCCACATCCGACGCCCTTCGCTTTGTCCAGGTTTTAGTTGGAGTCATCCCAATCTCTGACCCCTCCACTTTTGTGGTAGTCCCTTTAGCTTTTGCTCGTCGCGCTCGTACCTGTACACACATTTGCCGAGCAAGACAGCGGATGGCACGACTGGCTAAATGTGTCAAGGAGAAAACGACAGTAGCAGTATTGGCAGACGTTATCGCGAAGCTACCTCTCTCATCCTCGGTCGCACAGCTGGTGCGGCATCCCTTCGTAGCTTCTGCCGGTGTGTTGGCCGAGGGGGGATGGAGTATCCACCGACGACCACCGGAGAGTGCAGCAGGGATGCGACGGACACCCCAGCTATGGGGGAGTACTCTTCATCCAAGGAGTGGTCCGACGCTAAGTCAACAACACAGATCACGCTGGAGATTACACCGGACGTGGCACAGGGATGTAGCGAGGTACCACAGACCATTCATGACCTGGCGACATTTGGGGCAATAGTAGACGCTATGGAGGTGGTAGGTGTTGTAGTAGAGACACCCCCCTCGTCCCCAGTCATGGGGTTGGTATGCCACCCCCTCATGGTTTCTACCAGTCCATCAACCAGTGGGGAGGTGGAGTGCTCGCCGACGACCATAGGACACCACAGGATGGAAGTGATGGATAGTGCTAGATGCCAGGAGCATATGACCGACCACCAATCGGAGGCAAACGAGTGGTCTGACGCGAAGTTGGAGGCAGGCGTAGTGATGGAGATGGGGATACAAACTACAACCAATGCTACAACGACAGCGACTGATGTGGCAGGTGTGACAGTAGTAGCGGAAAAGACAATAACAGTAGTGGCGGTGACGGCTGACGCCCTTGGAGAACACGTCCGGGTAGTGGGCGTGTCGATAACCACCAATGCCGTCATAGTAATAGTTAAACCAGTCACTGCTACAAACAGGACGACAGTAGTGGATGTCCTTGTTAGTCTAGATACCATGATGGTCGTCACCCTTGCAGCAGCTGTCATGGCCTTAGTAGGGGCACATGCTCCTTCAGCCGCAGCATCAATCACTGCAGGTACACATGCAGGAGGGGCACCCGGAGAGGCAGGAGACGTCGAGGTTGCTAGCACGACCGCTATGGCCGATGCCACTGCCATAGTTATATGTGGAGGTGCAGTCTTCGTGGAGGACGTAACTCAAGTAGTACCTAATAGACCAGCAGCTGAGCCGGCCCCTCTGCTTCAACGTTTACACTCAACGCTTTGTAACCAAGAGGATGTAGTGGCACGAGCAGACAGGCACCTATAGGATCTTATGCTTGATTTGTATGTAGCGAGCACATGTTGGTGCATCGCAGACGCTGTGAGTCGTCGGATAGCGGTACTAGACGTCGAGGATGTGTACATGCAAATCAAAGCTGCTGAGTGGTCGTTGCACAGTGTAGTGTAAAGGCAGTCGGACTTACGTCAACAGTTGGAGGAGGCAATATCAATGGATGCCTTGTCACCGATGGCCCATGCAAGAGGAGTCCTTACCGTGGTTGACAATGCTAACTACCGAGAGACACATGTGCCCACGACATTTGATGAGCCTGTAGTAGTCACCATTATAGATGCACCTGACATAGAGGATGCAGAGCAAGCTACGTACCTCCAGCTCATGGCTGTCCTGACTGGCATCACTGACACCATGGCAGTTCCAGCCAATGACACAGCTACACTCATCCAAGCTGTAGTTCCCAAACCTGAGCGCCTTTGCTCTACGGCCGATGAGGAAGAGGCAGTTGTGGCTTGAGTGGAGGTACACATGCAGGATCTCATGGCCGAGCTCCGAGAGACCATCATCGGTCATTAAATTGCATACGTTCCAACACAACGAGCTGCCGAGGAGTGTGTAGAGGATGTGCACACACGTCTCGTGACAGTTGAGTGGTCTCTACGAGATGCACATCGGCGACGGGCTCGCGTCCTACAACAGGTGGACAATTGGCTGCACACCAGGGGTTTGGAGGAGCCCCACGACGCACGGGCTCCCGATGATGGTGATGAAGCCACAGAGGCAGATCCACCAATGGATGCCAATGTCCGGCCAACAGTTGACGACCAAGTGACACGTGTGTCAGTAGCAGCTGGTACCTCCACATTAGCACTTTTTAGAGATGCGGACATTGCACATGTGGACGCGTTGTCTGGTGTCAACACCTCCTATAGTTTGTGGTATTGCCAGCAACTGGCGACCAGGTGACAGGTGATCCGACGGCTCACCTGCTCACACACCTGTCACTTGGCAGTTGACTGCTGGCCGGACGTTGGCATCCGTCGGTCGATCTGTCTCTATGGCGCCATCGCCATCATCAGGAGCCCGTACATCCTGTGCTCCTCTGAACCCTTGGTGCGTAGCCAAATTTCCACCTGTTGGTGAACGTCCGCTCGTCATTGACGTGCATCCTTCAGAGACCACTCATCTGCCTTGATACATGTGTGCACATCCTCTACGTACTCCTTGGCAGCCCGTCGTGCTTGAACATCTATAGTGTAACAACGGCTGCAAGCATCCTGGAGCTCGGCCATGAGACCCTACACGTGCGCCTCCGCTCGAGCCACGACTGCCTCCTACTTGTTGACCACGGAGCGCAGGCGCTCAGGTACAGGAAACTATAGCTTGGATGAGGGTAGCTTTGTTGTCGATTGGAACTGCCATGGTGTCAGTGATGCCAGTCAGGGCCATGAGCTAGAGGTCCACAGCTCGCTTTGCATCCCCCACGGTAGGTAAATCTATAAGGGTGACTGCTGCAATCTCATCAGATGTTGCGGGGACATGTGCCTTGCGGCTGTCAATAATGTCGACCACGTTAACGACTCCTCCTATACGAGCCACCGCTGATGAGGCATCCACTGATATCGCCTCCTCCAACTGTCGGCGTAAGTCCGACCGCCTACACAGTGTACCATGCAACGTCCACTCAGCAGCCTTGAGGCGAATGTACACATCCTTGACGTCTATTGTGGCTACCCGACAACCCGCGGCGTCTATGGTGCTTTATCGTGTGCTTGTTACACACAGCTCAAGCGTTAGATTCTGCAGGTGCCTGTCCACACCTGCCACTGCATCCTCCTGGTTGCGAAGCGCAATGGTAAACGCGCGATCATAGGGGCCGGCTCGGCTGCTGGTATATCAGCCACTGCTCAAGCTATGTCCTCCACAATGACTGCACCTCCAAAGATAACTATGGCAGTGGCGCCGGCCATAGCGGTCGTGCTTGCAACCTTGACGTCTCCTGCGTATCCAGTTGCCCCTCCCGCATGTGTACCTATGATGACTGATGCTACGGCTTAAGGGAAGTTTACCCCTGTGGAGGTCATACCGGGTACAACAAGGATGACGACCATTGTGGTATCTGCACCAACAAGGGCATCCACTACCGTCTTCTCGTCTGTACCAGCAACAGGTACTACTCCTACAGTCACGACGTTGGTGGCTGTCGACATGATCACTGCCCAGACGTCTACGCCAAGGGCATCAACTGTCACCGCCATTGCTGCTACTGTGTTGTCTGCTACTAATGCCATACCTGCCACATCGGTCTCTGTCACTATAGTGTCGGCTATAGTCTCCATCTCCATCTCCATCGCTACGTCCGCCTTCAATTACGCGTCGGACCACTCATCCGCCTCCAAGTGGCGATCGGTCACATGCTCTTGGTGCCCAGAAGTCTCTGTCACATCCATCCTGTGGTGTCCTGTGGTCGTTGATGAGGACTCCACAGAACGTATGGGCTCCCAATGATGGTGATGATGCCATAGAGGTAGATCCACTGATGGATTCCAACGTCCGACTAGCAGTCAACAGCGGAGTGATAGGTGTGTTAGCAGCTGCCGGTGCCTCCATAGTAGCATCTCCTATAGCTAGAGACACTACAGATGCCGACACATTGTCTGGTGTTGATGCCCTACCAGCAGTAGGCGATCAGGCAACGAATGATCCGACGGTTGACCTGCGTGACGAGGCAGCGAGGATGCATGAGGCCGTGGCTTGTGCCGACGCGCACGGGGTCCACCATCAGGTTCGTTCTGCAATTCACCACCTGCATGGCACAGATACAGCTGGCCGCTTGGGAGTCATACTAGAGCTCAATGAGCTATACACATGTCTCAACACTACGTAGTGTGCATGGCAATGTGCGACTCAGCAGCTGGCAGGCATGCAGCAGATGATGTAGTTGGAGGAGGTCCTTAGCGTTGCACCAATCATGGCAGCAGGTGACATCAGTACTGACGACTATGACTGCGACAACAACAATGACAGTGTCGGCAATGCTCTGGAGTGAGGCTACGTGCGCGTATGTCCCATTAGCATCGTTCTCACCCTTGTTGTTGCAGTGACATTGTATCTGGCCATGGGGGAGCTGTGTCCTTCCTCAGGGGGGATGTTGTGCACAGTTGTCAGCTTTGCTCATTCTATCAGCCTCTGTAGCCCAAGGGGAGAGTTGGTGTGTGGGCTTTCACCTGACACCTTTATGAGGACGGCGTGGTTAGTTTGTGTCTTGCACGATGCTCCAATCAAGGTTACGCTGGTCGAGACCCGCTCACCTTGTGACTTATACCAGTGTGACGTTGAGACCCATTGCCTCCATGTGTTATGATAGCTCCATGCATGCAAACAGGTGTGGTCGAGACCCAGACCTTGGAGACATGTTCCAGGGTCATGAGGAGACGTTGTTGCTTTGTACCTATTGTATGGTGTTTTGCACATGGGTGTGATATATATGTCTTGCATGGTCGAGACCTGGGCACATGGTGAATACACTAATGTCACAAGGAGACCTTGTATTATGGTTGCGAAAGATGCTTCGCTACCTGCACTCACTCGTCATTGTGGTGATGCTTGTGTCATCCAGGGGGAGTGTTGGTTTCTGTGGCTTCCACCCATCATGAGCGATGATTGTGGTGATTATCCGGATACCCCGTACTGGTGGTATGGAGTAGCAATACCGGAGAGAACGGCAATATGATCCCTAATGCGGTCGCAGCTGGCACCGGAGCACCGACGATTGGTGGCTCCATGCACCAAGAGCTGCCAGACATCTGCCGCAAAATCCTGGGTGCTTGCCACGGTCCTTTCAGTTTTTTTTGCAGGTGCTAGAGTTTTCTTAGTGGACTTGTTCTCAAGCCTGAATTTCATGTTTTGCATTTTCTGTCCACCGATCGATGCCGGACTTGAACGTGTGACCAGTCGTAGTGTGCGGCATGATGTGTTGCATCTCTAGGTTCATACGGTGATGCGTTTGGATACCTGTGTGCAGTTTTATGGCCAAAATATTGGTTTTGGGCCATTTTTAGGGCAAACTGACATTGCACGTGCGTCACTTGCCGTGAGTCACGGCATGTATTTCTGTTTTTCTCTTGTTAGTTGTCATCTATCTCTGTAGTTATACTAAGTTTGAGCTTCCTGACACTCTGTACGTGTCCCTAGCCAGACCCTTTCAGTTTCGTGCATGACTTGTAACTGTCATCACACACTGACTCAGCGCTCACGCTTAGTTGAGTGGCAATCGGTTAGGAAGGTTCTAGGAAGTTTCTCAGCAAGATTTTAGCGCCACCGAGAAGTCAACCGAACAATGTCAAAACATTGGTACAAGTCGCAAACATTTTTTCAACCATTGTAGAAAGTGGTCAAATGTGTCAGATTATTCAAAAACGAAGCACCGGAGGTTGGCGTAGGTGAAAAAAATCCCATCGGACGAATGGCGTAAGATTCTTGAGGTCCACAACAAGTGGACCATAAACATGAGGGGGAAAATGCCCACTCCCCGAGTTTAGGGACTCGTGAACACCTAGACCATAACGCTTCCCGTGTTTTAGCCACGAAGTGACGTTGCATTACCAAACGCAAGTCGTTGATGCCTAAAGTAACCATCGATCACATGATAGACATCGTGGTGGTTATCGTAAGGCTCCCAGCTGTTATCCACGGCATCATAGGCATGCCACTTGACCAAATACTCTATTCATTTTTCCATGGCTTCAGTTTCCACGGATGTCTTGAATCACCTACTCCATATCTCCTTCCAATTCAATTGGAGGTTGAGGGGCGATACATATGACGGGAAATATCCCATTGGAGTCCCTATAGTGCTTGATCTGGCCGACGTGGAAGACCAAATGGGTTGCCATACCGAATGCTAGGCAAAGTCAAGCAGAAACCAGAGTTTGCATTCGCTTCATTCCAATTGGGCCCAATCATTGGGGTTTGAGTTTTGCGTCGTTTTTTCCATGCAGCTTGATACTTGTTGAGGTAAGTAAGAAATGGTATTGGGCACTGAATACATCTTTGTTGTGATTTTTTTTCTTTGCTTGCTTCATTGTTGCTTCCGTCTTTGCAAGGGTCTGGCATGTTTCCTCCCAAACGCTCCCGGCTGTGAATGTCAACAGTAGGAACATTGCTTTGGCTTTGAATTCCTGTGGGTGTGGTCAGAAATTAAAACTACAATGAATGAGATTTTATTTGAAATGGTGCAATTTGTCAAGTTGCATACCGGTTCGGCAGTCGGCAGTTATGCTGTGACGTGGGGCTCTCATAAAGTGTAGAGAAGTTGTTCAAGATGTTGATTGGTAAGCTCGGTCTGTCCACCATATGTTTGAAGGTGGAACACTGTTGATACCTAAATCTGACAGCCGTAACACATCATCAGTTTGTGCTAAAAAAACGGCTTGTGAAGTGGCGGTCTCTGTCAATGATAATGGTATGTGGCACTAGGTGTAGCCAAACAATCTGGTTTAGAAAGAGTCATGTTGTTCCTTCTCCGATGACAGTGGTCGTTGTGAGGATAAAGTGTAAAATTTTGGAATATGTACCTACCACCAAGAGGATGGCGTTACATCCCTCTAGAGTGACAGGTAGTCCAGACACAAAGTTTGTGTTGATGACGACCCATGGCCCCGTTGGAAGAGGAAGGTTGGATTAGTCATTGTGGCCTCATGTGGCTAGACTTTTGCAATTGACAAGTATTGCATGATTTGCATAATGTTGCCACACCGGTTTGCGTTTAGTCCCACCAGTAACAATTTGCCTGTTTCTTGAGCGTCAAGTCCTCACCAGAGTGTCCACCTGGTCCAGTGGTGTGGCATTCCTCCAATATGATCCGTTTTAACTCCTCATTCTGTGGTACGACTACTTGGCAAGTAAATCACCATAGCTAGTACGGGTCATTGAACAAGAACTTGGTTTTTTCATACACACCTCGTAACAAGAACTCCTCGTAACCCTTCACAAATAGCCTCACCATGTACGATGTTTCCTTGCCGAGTAGTGTGTTAATCTCCACCATCAAGTCTGATTATCAACTCAGAGAATCCACTAGATTCGTTTCTCTACGTTGGTACTCGATGTTGTAGTCAAAGTTATACTTGATGAACTCTATCCATAAAGTTTGTCAACGATTGAGATTTGGCCGAGTCTTCAAACATCTGCGTTGGTGGTGATTTCTGCGGATGACACATTGTCGGCATTCTACATAGCATCCCCATGTCTTGAATGCATGCATGAATTCTAAAATCTCTTTCTTGTACACCGCATAGTTGAATTCTGGTATGTGTAGTTTTTGTGACATACACGCGATCGACTGTTCTCCACCGCCATGGTCTTGAAGGAGAACGTCTCTTGTTGCGGGATCAAACGGGTCAGTGGCCATGACATACTCCTCTGTTCGATTTGCCAATCGTAGGGCTCACGCCAAAGTCAGAGCGTTTCTCAAAGATTTCCACATTTCCTCATGATATCCCCCAGATCTCACTCTATGGTTGAAGGAGTGAGATTGGACAGAGGAGTTTATCCTCGAGCATGGTCATTTCCAAATGGCTGGTAGTAGTTGTAGAATCTTGAAAACACATGTATGCCCCGAATGCTTGTTGGCGTTGGCCAATCAACGACCGCCTCCAACTCATTTGGATCCATGGTGAACCATTTACAACCAATGATGTTGCCGAGAAACTTTGTAGAATGGTGAGCAAAGTTGTATTTTGAGGGATTTCAATACAATTTCCTTCTTTGCAAAATCTCAATGACTTGTTAGAAGTGTTCATTATGCTCCTCTGGGGTGTGTCTGTACAGAAGCCGTCAAGATATGTCGTCAAGATACATGACAACAAAGTCATTGAGGTACAACTAGAAAGTTTTGTTCATTTTTACCATGAATATTGCAAGAGAATTTGTAAGTCCAAACAGCTCACTGTGAACTCAAAGCTTCTGCATCTGGTATGAAATCCCATCTTCTCAATGTCCTTTTCATGTGTATGTAGATATGATGGTAGCCATTGTGTAGATCGATTTTGGTGAGAATTCTCACCCGGTAGAGTTGGTCAAGAAGTTTATCTACTCACAGAAGGGGATATTGGTCATTAAAAGCAATTCCGTTTGACACCCGGTAATCCACGCAAATTGGCATCTTATCTATTTTTTTCCCACAAAGTGCAGAACATGCATGGTAAGACATGGATGGCCTGATGAGCTCCTAAGCGAGCATCTCATATAGTTGCACTTTGGGTTTGGTCAGACCATGATCGCTTGTCCAATAGGTTTCCGTGACCGTCGTTCCACTCCCCGGAATTATGCATAGCTCGTAATATTCATTGTGTCGCGAATTCAAATATTGAGGCAGTTCACGGGAAGTACCCTTTTGAACTACTTGATGAGGGATGCAAACTCTGATAGAACATCTGTGAACTTGCCAGGTGTTGAGGGTGGTGTCTTTGTGTCGGCTATTGCCATCTCCTTTGCTTCAACTATCTCCAAGTGGACAAAGTACGCTCCTGTTTCGCGTCTCAGATACCGTTTGGACGCGTCCAAATAAATGGAAAACCTGCAATGCTTTACAACCGCCAAAACTTCCTCTGCTGCTCCCTCCTTAGGTGTTTTCCATAGCCACTGGTATGCCGTGGGTCACTTAATCGGAGGCAGGAATCATTTTTTGCTATTGATGTTGATGTAGGTTGCTTTGCTACTATAGTCTATCTATGGCTTGTTCACATAGAGGCAATGCCCCCCGAGGATGATTGTGTGGTTGCTCATTGGAAAATTCCTCTAGACTACTAGACTATGTTGTACAAATCCCCGAATTTCAGTCAGAGAGATTTGCAAAGTTGACGGATATGTAGTCATCCAACAACGGTTTTTCTTTCAAACACCTCGGTTTTTTTTTGTAAAGCAAGCTTCCGTACCATGCCGTTGCTTACAAATCTATGAGAAACTCCTCTATCCAGTACTACTGGTGCTGTTTTACGACTTTTAGAACCCTTCATTTGTACTTATAGCAGTATCGTTGGTCATCCTTCTAGCTTTGTGATCTCAAGAACACTTGTCTACAGCATTGTGAGCCCTTCAAATGGGCAATCCATCAGTGTATGTTTTTTTACCAAACGGGAGGTTTGTCATTTACTCATGTCCTCTGCCTTCCTAACTCATCGTTTTTTCTCTACGACTTCATCCTCCCTTGTGGCCTGGTGTTGTCGTCGGCGACAGCTGTGCAAGATTTGTCCCAGATTTTCACAAGTCGAGCACAGCTATTGACTGTGTTGAATGCTGACATAAGTCTCAATCAGAGACCAGGTTTCTATTGATTGTGATCTCTCACTGCTTAGACATGGATTGTGCCTTCGTAGTTTCCAGCCGTTGGATTCCCGCATTCAAAAGTTGTGGCTTTCGCTTTTGATGCGATTAGCTACTATGGTCATTCACGGAAGGTTGTCATCAATGCCAAACATAGTGATTGCTTGCCTGATGTCGTGCTTGAGGCTGTTCTATGAGAAACAAAGTTCATCAGGGGCGAAATCACCACCAATGATAACTTTGCACAAATGTCACGTATACTCTGCCACAATGAACGGCTCATGATGTCGTTGAACTTTAGAACGTACCTCAAACCTACCTTGGTCAGAGTGTACAAGTGTGCTGCAAGCCAAGTCCATCTAGTTATGAAGTGTAGTGAGTGAATGGTGTCAAGTCACGTTTATCTACTGAAGGGGTAGTATGCATGCGGTCGCGTGAGCCATCGATCCTGGTCCACCGGTCTCCTGCTCCTATTGGATGGTCTTTAGATTGGGCCACCAACGTCAAACCATGCCATGAAAAATCGAGACCGCGAGTTTCATTTTCTTCCTGTCGTTGTTGACCCCAACAACACTGAAGTACAATTCCAAACTTGTCAGCGACATCCAAACTGTTGTCCTTTGGAGTTTGTAGGATTGAATGGCTCAAGAACTGGTCTATCATGGTGAGATCTGGTTGGCAACTGTGATTGTTGATAACATCATTGTGTTAGTATTCTAGAAAACTATTGATGATGATCAAACTGTCATAATCTTGCATAGCAGTTGGTGCGGGATTTCATCTAGGTTTATTCCAATGTGCAATATGCCCACTTCATTGTGAAGGCTGTTACACATAAGAATTCTTGTGTTCCCATTGGCTTTGATTAGCTTTAGTGCGAGTTGCATGTAGGTTGTGATGGAATGAGAGAACCCCCACTAAAAATATCTTGTGTGAGAGGGCACACTGCTAGAGGAACAACAGAAAGGAAGGTGTTGAAAAGGCTAGAGAGACAACAAACACGTACTTGAAAATTTGAAAAGAACCACTCATTTCTTCCTTTGGAAGAGCGTGCACAAAGGCACGAAGAAATCTTTCAGGTTTGGGACAAACAAACTAATGTTCTCCGAACAACACTTTGGCAGGACCTAGTAACCGTACTTGGTGCTCAATTGTCTGAATGTCAAATCAATCAAAGCATGAAACGTAGAACAACTATTCTTGTACGATAGATTTAAGAAAATGTAATTGTAGTAGCATCAAGAAAACTTCTTCCAGAATTTGGCCGCTAGATAAACTCCAATTGGCACCAAGAGTCGTGTAGGGTGATGTGACAGTCAGGGTAGCTATTGATCTCCATAGTATGCCGACAAGTTAATAGCTACAAATCTAGAGGCCATCAGGACTCAGAAAACAGCCCCTCCATAGCCAGTAGATGCCGGATGCCCGGAAGATGCAAGGATCACGAAGACAAGGTGTAAAGAAGCCACAATAACAGAAGGGATAGAGACCACAGAGGGGGGGAAATGGATGTAGAGCAAATGTCAATTGGAACAACACAGAGAGGGTGAAGACCAACGGCATGTACCGCCACTTGAACATCCTATTGTAAAACAATTTTATGTGAAGTTTAGCGTGCTAGTGGAGTGTGTCGATCCCAATCAATTGTATGTTACCACATGCGATACACTCACGCATAAGAATAATGCTCCATGTTGAGGTATGTTATGCCACTGGCATTCACAGGGCTCAAACCCAGAAGCAACCTAAAAAGTGCTCCGCCGCTCTCAACCTACATCGCGACTAAGTCGCGGCCATTTCTTGCGTGCTCGGAGGGAATTCTCCCGAAGACCTTGGAATCCTTGCGCATTGACGACTCCTTTCAGGTCACTTTTGGAACTCCCCAGAACATATTCTTGACGTTCCTCGACATCTCAAGGCTACGGACAGAGTTTCCACGCAAGAATTCAACAAACCTGGCAAACCAAGAATTTGTTCCCAAGCCCCCCCTCGAACCGATGGACAGCTTCTCGAACCAATGAACCAGAACGCGGATTCGAGTCACGCAAACCGCAAGATCAGCGAACAGCTCGACTGAGCCCCTTTTCTTGCACTCTCCATTTGTATATACGTTGCCTGGTTCTGGCACTTACAAGAACAAAGTATCCTTCCCGCTTCTCAAAAACACGCACACGACCCCACTCGGAAAAAGTAAAAAGCCCCGTTTTCAACTGTGAACCACCTCACTTCCAACCGGCGTAACACTTGGTATCAGAGCGCATCGGCCTAAGCGAGGCACAAGACAATTTCTCACAATCAACGCGAGACTCGTATGTGTCTTCAAGCGCATCTCTACCGACGAGAAGTTTGGAGACCTCGCGACAAAGTCGGTGCGTAGAGCGAGCGCACCCTGCGAGGTAACCAACGAAGATATCGGCAATGGCCGAAGGTACCCCGCGAAGGACCTTCAGCCTCATCCAGGGGGATGATCGGATGACGGCTGGCACCTCGACTGGCGCAACCAATCCAGAGCCTGGCATGCCTGACATGCCAGTTCAACCTGCACCACTGACCAGTACAACTCCATCATCAACACGAGACAGAAGCGCAGAGCTGACTGGCCGGCTGGCGCAGATGGAAGCGTTTCAACAAACGCTTGTCGAACAACTGCAGCAGTACGTCGCCAAAATCCGCGACTCAAAAGCACGAGAAGCGGTACTTGCCGATCGACTTCACATCGGCGGGACCTCAAATCATCTGGGGATTCCTCAGTTGTTTGATCCATCAAATTCCAAGGGACCGACGGTCAAGATTTTCCCGACGAGTTTGGAGGTATACTTCACCGCTGTTGGGGTTCACTTCGATGAACAGAATATGAACCTCACAGCCTCGCTTTTGTGGGGCACGACTTTAAGTTGGTGGGCCAATCTCATGGCCATCCAACGGCAGCAGGCAGTTGAAAGCATTGATCGAACGGCTACCGCATGGTCGGCACCAGGCGTACTTTCCTTTGAGCGGGTTCACTTGACTTGGTGATTGTTGATAACTTTCCCATCCAACTGGCGCGACTTCAACCACGCACTCGTTGCTCACTTTGGCAAGCTGAACGAGAAAACAAAGGTTTTTTACCGGCTACAACGACTGAAGCAGCTTTCCAATGTGACAGAATCCACGAGGCGTTTTTGCGAAAATATCACCAGCAGCAGCCTCGCAAAGGACAAACCTTTTTTTCACAACAACAATGGCCTCAAGCGAGATATTCACAGAGCACTCACGATTTACGACATCACCAACGATTTGCCGCGAATCATCGCAGCCGCTGAACGCATCGACTCCATGGATTTCAACTCAAAGTTCAACAAATCCTACGCTTGGTGCCAAAGGTATCAACTGCAACAAAGCAGTGGACATTGGTTGCAGAATTTGGAGAACTCAAATTCGATGGAAGTTGACGCCGTTGAGCAAAAGGGTGATCAACAGACCTGCTAAAATTGTGGAGAGATCAGACACATCACGAGGAACTACCCCAGGCAAAACCAGAAGGGGGAGAAGCAGCACAAAAAGCAAAAAGGAGGAGAGGAGTCGAGAAATAACCAAGGGCATGAGTAGACGAGGAAACTCCTGCCCTCGCCAAAACACATGCGCCGAACAATCGCCCGCCCGAACGGCTATGATTTCCTAATACGAGAGTTCCTGAGATCTAAAATTTGACAAGGGATACGAGGATGACCAGCCTGTAGTACTGCTTATAGTACAACCAAGGGGTTGTAGAAAGCAAAAAACTCTACCGGCGTTACTTGATGGAGGTGCATCTCACCATTTTGTACCTAATCAAATGCTGAAAAATCTGGGTTTGAAGCACAAACTTGGAAGCTTTGAAGGAAAAACCGTTGATGGACGACTTCGTATCCGCCGACTGAAACAACCATTACGATTGCAGATTGGGGATTTGCAGAGCGTAACTGTCTAGAGATCCTACCCCATGAGCGACTACAAGGTGATCCTTAGGCGAGATTTCCTGTACTAGCAAAATCCGCAAGTCGACTAGAGCAGCAGCGCTATCTACATCAAACGCAACGGACAGCAGATTTTCCTGCCACTCGTGCCACGACTGAAATCCGGCTGACGTGTAAAAAGTGACATAATCGCGGCAGTATTGACCACACGCGAGCAACGACCACCAGCTATGCCGATCTCGCTCGACGTGGCAAAGCGATTCCTAAGGACAGGGGCCTTGGTGCGGTTGGTCCACGTCGATCCAAATAGCACATGCAACGAATCAGTCGATGGATATGACCAATCAGCCTCATCAGCATCAAAGTTCGCGAACGTACCAGAGGAGTTTGCTCCACTTCTGAAAGAATTGGAAGGGGTGTTCCCCGACAAAGTACCAAGCAAACTCCCTCCAAAGCATGACATCGACAACCGAATTGAGTTCAAACCCGGCAGCAGACCAATCGTCAAGGGGAATTACCGGATGAGTGATCACAAACTCACAAAGTTCAAGCAACAGTTGGACGACACGCTAACTTAGGGGTTCATCCGACCGTACATTTCCCCGTACGCCGCACCATTATAGTTCGTAAAAACTAAAACTGGTGAAATGAGGATGTGTGTGGATTACCGAGCGTTGAATGGCATCACAGTCAAGAACCGCTACCCTCTACCGGAACGGTCGAGCTTTTTGACCAACTACGTGGAGCGAGAACATTTAGCAAAATCGATCTACAGAGCGGCTACCACCAAATTTGTATCGTCAACGAGGATGCTGTAAAAACTGTCTTTCAACATGTTATGGGCACTTTGACTTCACGATTATCCCGTTTGGATTCATAAACGCCCCTGCAACGTTCATGGTAGTGACAAACAAAACCTTTTGCACATACCTCGATGATTTTGCCGTGGTACACCTCGACAACATCCTCGTGTACAGTCGAACCCGAGAAGAACATCAACGACACCTTTGATAGGTGCTCAAAGTCCTCCAGTGGGAGAAGTTCTACGATAAACTCTCAAAGTGTGACTTCGGTCAACGCTCGATCGAGTTTCTCAGTCACATCATCGGCGGTGAACAAATATCCATGGACCCCAAAAACATATCTGCGGTGGCGGTCTGGCTAACTCCAACAAATGTACGCAACGTACAAGATTTTCTTGGTTTTTTAAAGTGTTATCGGAGGATTGTGAAGGATTATACTCGACTGTCAGCGCCTCTTTCAACTATCACCCACAAAAATCGCGAGTGGAATTGGGAAGACACCAAACAAGAAGCTTTTACGTCCTTACATAAGGCTCTGACCTCGACGCCAACCCTTCGTTTGGCAGATCCAACGGCCGACTACATCATGGCCACTGATGCCTCCAATCGTACAATCGCATCTGTCCTCCTACAGATCAATGGTGGAGGAGAGCAGCCCATCTTATACATGTCGCGGAAGCTTCACGGGGCAGAGCTCAACTATGACATCCACGAGAAAGAGAAGCTTGCGGTTATCCATTCCTTCAAGTCCTGGCGTTGTTATTTGGAGTGCCGTAAATGTGTGGTTCGAACAGACCACCACGCCCTTAAGTACCTGAAAACACAACCGAACCTCAGCTGTAGACAAACTCAATTGATGGAGTTCCTTGAGTCCAAACTCGAATGCAAAATCGAGTATCGGCCTGGGAAGACAAATCCAGCGGACACACTGAGCCATCGTCCCGATCTCGCAGAGGTCAACACACTACAGATTCGAGTAGACCCGTACCTGGTGAAGTTATTCACACGTGGCTACAAGGACGACGGAGTCTACGACACGACGAAGTTCCACTTTGCAGGCTCCTATTGGCGCACAAAGCATAAAAATCAGATCGTCGTCCCTAAAGTCGAGGAGCTACGGCGCATGCTTCTCAAAGGATGCCACGACACCGGTTGAAGAGGCCACTTCAGAACCGACAAGACTCTGAAGAAGCTTGCAAAGCACTATTGGTGGGACAAAATGTGAGTTGACGTCGCAAACTTCTGCAAGAGCTGCAACCTTTGTCAGTGACACAAGAGTCGACGCACCAAACCCTTCAGACTACAACATCCACTACCAATACCAGAGAAACCGTGGACCGACATCTCCATGGATTTCGTGACCGGTTTGCCTGTCATACCAGAGGGCTTCAACGCTATACTTGTTGTCGTCGACAGATTCTTGAAGATGGCGCACTTCATTCCAACCACCACATTTTAAACCGTCGAAGGAGCATTGCCACTGTTCCTTGACTAAAATCGTCTGACTGCATGGGCTTTCACGATCAATCACAAGCGATCGAGATGCTTGATTAACCAGTCAGTTTTGGAAAGATTTGATGTAGTGGTATGGGAGTCGACTTCAACTTTCATTGGCGTTCCATCCACAAACTGATGGACAAACGGAACGAACCAACCAAATGCTCGAATAACTTCTTCAAACTCTATGTGAACATCATGGCACCAACTGGGCAGTCAAGCTGCCAGTAGCTGAGTTTGCATACAATTTGGCAACATCTTTTGCAACAAGGAAAACACCGTTCAAGGTGGTTTACCGAGCAGAACTAACCACCCCAACTGGCCAACAGACCGAGAACAAAATCCCCACCGTCGACACACATCAGCGAGAATTTTCTCCAAGCTGGGAGGAAACTCGTAAACTCTTGCAGAGACACAAGCAGCTATGAAGCGGCAAGCCGATAAACATAGACAAACCGAGGAGTTCAAGACTAGAGACAAATTTTTACTCAACTCCGTAGCTGTCAAACTCTGCGGATCGAGTAGTCCAAAGCTCAAACCCCGGTGGTTAGGGCCTTTCGACATCTTGGAGATTCGCACTCGAGTTGTCGCAAAACTCCGACTACCTGACAACATGCTGATCCACCCTGTCTTCCACATCAGCAAACTTTGACACTACATAGATCCAGCAGCAGATTTTTCTGGACGCGTGGCAACCGCTCCGCCACCCATGATCGCACACGACAACCACGCATACAAAGTTCAGAAAATCCGTGATCACGGACGACGAGGAGGTGAAGATGAATATTTGATCAAATGGAAGAACTATGATGTAGCACACAATAGCTGGGTTCCGTACAGCCAGCTCTCAGACTTGGATCCTCTCATCGATGGCTACCGAGCCCGAGTGCGGCCACGCGGTGATAACGCGCCCGGACGTCACGACTAGATTGGGGGGAAGTGTTATGCTGATGGCATACACAGGGCCCAAACCCAGAAGCAGCCTAAATAGTGCTCTGTCGCTCCCAACCTACATCGCGACTAAGTTGCGGCCACTTTTTCCGTGCTCGGAGGGAATTCGCAGGAAATACCCAGACAACTACTTTCAGGTCACTTCCGGGACTCGCCGGAACAAATAATTGATGTTCCTCGACGTCTCAAGGCTACGGACAGTGTTTCCATGGACGAATTCAGCAAACCTTGCGAACCAAGAATTCGTCCTCCAAGCCCCTCCTCAAACCGACGCGGAGCCTCTCGAACCAGAACGTGCATTCGCATAACATGAACTGCAAGATCACCAAACGGCTCGACTGATCCCCTTTTCTCACACTCGCCATTTGTATATACGTTGCCGAGTTTTGGCACTTACAACAACAAAGTATGCTTTCCGCTTCTCAAAAACATCCACATGATCCCACTCTCGCATAAAGGAACAAGTGCCATTTTCAACTGTGAACCACCTCACTTCCGACCGGCCTAACAATATACTTCTTGTGTGCATGATGCATACCATTGTGCTTAGAGATGCGGCATATGCTCTCATTGTTGTTGAAGAGTATGATACAACCAATGGGCTACCACATATACGACATGAGACAACACAACCAGATTCTCATACAGACACCCGCATCCAAAGAAACATGCTTTTGCCTTAGTGAAGCCATGTAACACAACCTTGCTTCCCACTCTTCGAAGAGACCAAAGGACCGTTTATGTGGAAGATGCACCTTGACCGACAGTGCACATTGTGATCCCGGGTCCAACTGATGCCCTCGTACCTGTCAACCACGATGGAGGGCTATGCATGAAATCATAGGATCACGTTGGGAGCGGACATGACATCTTAGACTTCACGCAAGGATGCCTTGAGATGGAGGTAACATAGGCACTGGGAGGACTAGGAGAAACATTTGACCAAAACCTAAGCATTAGAACATGTGGTGGTGCCGATGAATACCGGATATTGGATATCCTAGAGGTACATCATGACATCAATGGGCATCTATTGCCTTGCAGGGCGAGTTTTTGTGAAATGCTTGTCAAAGGCGGCGGAATCATCCTGTGCCATCATCATAGCCATGTGGCATGCCAAGTAGATCTCCTTATAATTCATTTATACAACACACAAGAGTGTGTTGTTCATGTCCATTTCATGTAGCACCTAGTCATGCTACGCCACCTGACTCAAAAACACGTAGGCAGAGGTGTAATTTTCCACACGGACAGAGGTGGCTTCAAAGTCCACACCAGTAGACTCAGACAAGGTTTTGAGGTAAGCATTGCACTCCTCAGTAGAGCTATCTGGCTTTTCCTTTGTGGTAGAATTTCCACTTGGTAGTTTTGGCTTTGCTACTGAGTGGCAATTGCACTTCCTCATGTATTCCATGCTCAGTGATAAGAGCTGGTGTTTTTGTCACACATATCTTCCATGATCCAAGGGTGCCATGCCCAGAGCAGAGTGGGAATGGTGCATAATGTCCGTCTCAGGAAAGAGATAACTATAGTGCAAGAGCAGTGGCTTCCATGGCAGTGCATGCGATTGAATAACGATCAACAGCCACAATATCACCTTTGACCTCATCATTCACATGAGGAAGTAACCTGGCGTTATGTTGGGCTGGACCACGGCGGCAACTATCTTGAGTGCATCAAGACCAACGGCAGGAGGACGCTGAGCCAGAGCAGGGACATTAGCTTTGACAAATGGATGAGGGGAACAGGTCAAGAAAGAGTGACAAAAAGAGTGAGAGGAACACTGCAATGGACAAAGCCAGTTGCTAGGGACACGACTAAGCTGAGAAGGGACATAAGAGGGCAAAGGAGCTATTAGATCTACTACTAAAGGATCTAGCATGGGATCAAGATATAGCACAACTGCATCAGGTGATGATGTAAGAGATGGTACAAGTGATAGTGTATGAGGTGATGCGGGAGATGAGGAAAGTGATGATATATGAGATCAGACAAGCAATGATACAACCACAAATTTATGGGATGAGGTAGTGATTCACGTGCTCATGTGGATGCGGGCGTAGAATTTGTCTCACGTTTTCATATAAGTGATGATGTAGGCACTAATGATGTGGATGATGGTTCCAGAAGCAGTGTAGGAGGGGATGTAGAAGTGGGTGTACAGACTGATGTAGGCAAGGATGCATGCAACACAGGAGACACATATGTGTGAGGAAACTCGCTCGGGGGCCATTTGGCCTATGAGCTACTCGTAGCATGAGAGGCCAAGGCAAAGGAGTGGTCGCAACGGGCAATGTCATGACTAGACTTGCTCTTGGAAAAGAGACCGTCACATAACCAAAAGACACAATAATTCTTTGAAAGAAAGAAGCGCCACAACTTGGACTGTGATGAGACGCCAAGGAATGGTGAAAAACGACAGCTAGGGAAGGGCTTCTTGTCCCATGGGTCCCAAGGGACCTACATGTATGCCATTCTCCCCTTGACTAGAGCGAGGTGCAAGTCGTTATGGCAACCATACCAGCATTTGTGCGTGTAAATGTGGTGTGAAGTGGTTTGTGAGGAACATAGATCATGTACTTCATGGTGTTGCAAACCAGGATCTGGTTCCATCACTCAGAGACACGGTTTTCCACATGAAGGATTGAAAAGAGCAGCCAATGCAAAAACTAAAGGTTTACATGCCTAAGCGAAGAAAAAGAAGAAAGTGTAAATAAATGAATAAAAACCGTATGTGGAGAGTTGGCTACCACGAATCTCAACTTTCCACAAGGGGGTGTGCAAGGTGAAGATGTGACTAGTAAGGTGAAGATGTCACTAATGATGTGATGTCCTAATCCTACCGGCAATGACAACTTCAGGGTAAGCATGCATCAGATTCATGCGCGTGCATGCATTATGACCATCATGCTATATTCCAAGTGTCTCCTTTTCCATCGAGTGAATAAACGTGGAGCACAAGGAAATGACCAACATGACATTTCCGTGCACATGTAGGTGCATGATGTAGGAAGGAACTGGTGAATGGAAAAGTGCAGAAGTATGAATATTGCGTACAACGAGGGGATATGAGAGCATAAAGTATTGAAACATTGAGCATGTAAGAGCCCGTTCAATCTGTGGAACACTCGGTATCAAAATTCGAATTGCGTGGGTGTTACTACCCAAGAAAAAGGATTAGATAGTGAAGGTACAACACGATGAATTCATTGAGATTTCAAGAGGCCCATAATTATATAGGTAGTATGTTTTAATCCTATGAAGATAGAGGGATAGAGACTCAAATTCATTGAATGCTAAAGCAAATGTTTTTCTTTTGCCAAAGGCCTTTGTCACTTGAGTGACTCCATTGTTAAAAATCTCATCTGCATTCATTCAAAAGGTCAAATTTGCATTCGTCCCCGTGAATGGTAACACACCATAGGCCTTGTTACATTGGAACTCGAAGGTGCATGCATTGGTATCATGTTGAGGAGTGCAGGCTCACACATTAGTACCTTGCAGTAAACAAAGGAAAAGGAAACAATGAGACAATCTGGCCGCGGAATGGAAAACAAGAGAAAATTGCAATTTGAGAGAGTCATAGAAAAGGCGGCCTTATTCTGCTATACCCACCTTTTCGGCCTCTAAATTTTCTGCTAGCCATTTCTCGCACATTTAGGACACAGTCCTCACTTTTCACAAACAATTTGTGTTGTACCCACTTTTGTCAAAGCGCTTGAGATTATGCATGCCACACCCACTATTGCAAAAGAGATTCACGCCACACCGGTTTCATACAAATTAGTTCATCAACTATGAGTATCCGATATATGAATTTAAAATTTTCAGCGAATTAAGACACCATTTCAACAACTCACGAAAGAGTGCCCGACTGAACTGCCTTTGCGTAGACTTCAACTGAAGTACAGCTTCCGACACAACATACATTTTTAAACATGAACCGTTGTTCCCTGCTTCTATCACGCTTGCGTCGGAGTGATTCGAGTTTCGAACGATCACCGAAAGTATTACGTATGTGACATTCAAACCCAGACGTCACATTGTTTCCTTGCCAATAATGCACAGGCGACGCTGAGCGTGCCATGATGTTGCGTGTTGCGGGTGTTGTTGTCGTCCTTGACAACACGCAAATGGAGTCTAATGTAGCATTTCTGAATGACGCGATATGTTGCCAGCTGGACCTTGCCTCTTGTCGTCCACATGCCAACAGCATCAAATGGCGGATTTTTCGACGACAGACGACATGCTGTCACCGTCGTTCGCTAGAACCTGACATGCCACCCCTCGTTGGTGGTGATGACCTAGGTGCATGATAGGTTTATTAGTTTTTGTCAGCACTCAGCATTTCTCCGGTCTGCATGCATGCTCTGTGACATTTCTCGTCTTGGTAAGTCGGCCAACCGCCATGTGATGAAGACCATCTCTCTCGTTGTTCGCAGGGGTCGTGACCGTTGAGCCGTTGTTGATGTGTACTCCACATGTTCCTGCAATGTCGCCGCCTCATTGCAACGGGTCTACAGGATGTTCCTCCTCCTCACGCTAACAATGGGTGTGCATTCCAAGTGAAGAAGGTGGGTAGGATGCATACTACGACGCAGGATGTACATTGTTACACCCACTTTTTGCCAACATGGCCGCCACTTTCTACGCCACTGTTGGCGACTACCCGGACGACGAGGAGGACAATCCTCCCGATGTCCTCGTCTCCCGCTACCACCCTGAGTCCTCTTTTCTTTGGACCGAGTGGGAGGAACACAAGTGGAACACTCAGGTCAATGTCATCGAGCGCATGACTCCGTGCTCCCCAGACCATGTGGAAGACCGGACGATGCGACTAGGAGGCAATCAACGTGTCCGTCCGTTCTGTGGTTACCGTGCGGGTGGGTTGAATTCACTTTGTATGTAGACATGGCATCGTCGCCGACGGGGTTGGACCTCCTGCTATGTCAAAGTACGCTGACCGCTTCCCAACTCACATCCGTATGTGTTGTGCATATTTTCTACAAATATGGGTGACATCGATCCGTCCATGTTCTTTGTGCAGGGTCGTCTGACGAGGAGACGCCGCCACCCCCGCCGGAGAAGACTAGCAATGATGTCGAAGCCGTGCCTGGTCGTGCACTAAGACGGAAAGGAAGATGCACCGATTTTCCAAGCGGGCGGGCCTTTCATAACATGGAGGCCTGTCACGAAGCTGTCCAAGACTACGCAGTCAACCGCGCCATGCCTCTCTCTTGGGTCCGCTGTGAGCCAACTCGCCTCGAAGTCCGCTATGGACTGTGGAAGAGTGCAGGCTGCCCATGGCTCCTAAAGGCGTGCATTCAGCACAAGCACGGCAATGTTGCCATCATCGAGTTTGTGGATGGCCACAAGTGCTCCCCCACTACCAAGAAGGGTGACCAGGCACACCGTGCTGCATAGGTGCTGTGGCACATTGAGCATGCCATCAAGAAGAAGCCGTCTACCGACACAAAATCGCTGCAGCGGATTGTTGAAACTCGCACAGGGATGAAAGTGCACTACCCCGTGGTCTACCGTGCGAAGAAGGCGGCCCGGGAGAAGACAATGAATGAGAAGACAATATCGTGGTCCCTCTTCCCAGCGAACATTGCAGAGGTTAGTAGTTTTCACCCCCGGTTCCGTTTCCCCACATGTCAATGGATGTGTTACAAATCTGTGTGTTGAACGACATTCCCCATGGCATGTACATCGTGCAGCTGAAATGAGTGGACCCACGGACGTTCGCATGCACAGAGAAAGACAAGAAGAAGCTCTTTTGCCGAGCCTTCGTGGTACCCGTGCTTGTCGCGAAGGGTGGAACCACGTGTGGCACATCATGACCATGGATGCGACGCACCTCAAAATGGTTTCAAGCAGGTTCTTCTCATTGCTCAATTCTGGGACGCCAACAACCCCTCTGTGCCAATGGCGTGGGCGCTATGTGGACAGGAGGAAAATGACAACTGGACTTGGTTCGTGCAACAATTGTTGCAAGCGTATCCCACTGTCCGCGAGTGAGGGACAGCAGTCATCTCTGACTGCGACGTTGGGATGGTGGCTGCTGTGGCCCGAGAAATGCCACGTACTACGCACACATGCTGTGCGCAGCACATCCGCAAGAACGTCAAGTCCATGGCGGGCCGTGTGGCCGCGGACATCTTTTTGACCCTCGCGCATGCGTTCACGGCAAGGGAGTTCAAGCGCGCACAGGAGGAGTTGGAGAAGGCATCCATGCAAGGCATGTAGTACCTTTTCGGCGGAGGTGCAGAACCGGGCATTCCCCTCCCAATGTAAAGCCGTGTCTACATCCCCGTGGCATGTGGCGGTCACACAACCAGCAACGCGACAGAGTCCCTGAACGCTCGTATCATGGACCTCCGCCATCTATACCCCTTTCACTGATTTGCCCAGTTGTACTTGTGGGTGCAGAAGCTGTTTGCAGACCGGCGGAAGCTGACACATGACTGTGAGACGACGCTGGACCCCTTCACGGAAGCAAAACTGAAGAACTACACGCAGAAGGTGCGGGAGTACGACATCATCCCGCCTGCTCCAATGTCTGGAACGGTCTTGGGTCTCGAGAGTCTCTCCGGCCGTGAAGTCGATTGTAGCGCCAAGAAGTGCAGCTGCGGCCAGTGGGCCAAGTACGGATTACCGTAACATCATGCCGTGAGTCTGCTACTAGACGCTGGTGTCGACCCCGACATGTACGTTGACATCCACCTCACGAAGATGGCCTGGAAGAGAACCTACCGTCACCCCATGCCCAGGGTGAACCTTCGCGAGGTGCGATATGCAGATAATGGATAGGGACCGCCGGGCAAAAAGCGTGGTGCTGGGAGGCCCAAGTCTAAGTGCAAGGACCGGTACGACCGTTGTAAGAGGGATCTCATTCGCAGCCATTGCGTTCTGTTTTGGAGATGGCCCGCAAAAATGCACCAACCCACGTGCTCTCTCGCCCGCCAACGTAGCTGTTGCTGGTGCCAAACAACTTGCCTCGGGACGTGGTGTGCGAGATGATGGTGGACGACAACGTGTAGCAGCAGCAACAGAAAGAGGCGCATCATAAGCAGCAAGAGCAGCCACCACGGGTGCAGACGGTGGTGGTGGTGATGCATCGGATGAGGCTGCCATGGCTGCAGCGGGAGCCACGGTAAGTGAAAGTGGTTCTGCAGGTGGTGCGGCAGATGTAGCAGACCCCGCATTCTCATCCCAGATTGACAACCCTAGGAATCCTGCGGACCGATCCCTCCTCATCCTACTGGTCAGACGAAGATAGTGCCTCAGACTATGAGACGATAGAGACAGAAGAGTGGGAGTCGACAGATGGCTCCTCCCACTCAGACATTCCCGGGGACGACGAACCCATACTACGCAAGAGGAAGCGCAGAGGCCGTTCCATGTGAACATATATAATGCTACATCATGTGTCATGCATTTTTGGGCCATGGTGAATGCCATTGTTCTTCACCAACAATAACCTTGTTATGTGTACTTTTCTCGTTCTGTGCAGGTGAGGCAGACCCATGAAATGCTGAAGACGGTGGTCAAGCGGCAACCAAGACTCAAATGGCACCGGCACAGGGTCATATCACATGTGGCCCACGGCACAGGATGCGCGATGAAGGATGCAAAAATGATGTGTTCCAAGATGGCTAGTCTCAACCTAGGGAAGAGAGAGGTGGAGGAGGCCAGATATCAAGTGGCCAATCCATGCACAGGCATGTATACGTCCCCATCTGGGGAAGTCTTCTATGATGCGTGCCTAGAGTTGAGTGAAGGTGCATAGTGCCATGCTTGTGAGGTCATTTGCTTTGTGCACAGCTTACGTGTGTACGTTCAGTTGTGGATCAGTACATGTGACCTAGCGCCTCTGTTGTACTGGGCTTGATGTTGTGGAAGATGTTGTGAAGCTCAGTTGACTCCTCCACTCTCACTTTTTTCTTGCTACACCTGCTCACTAATTACAAGCATATTTACCTTGGTCATTGATGGTACAGACACTTATTTCTAATTAAGCCACTAGCATGATGTTCTCAAACCTCCATATTACAAAGTAGGTAGTCTTTAGGAGTGTATTAGTACTGTACATGAGTAGCAATTAGTCAGTCGTGGACAGTGTAGAGGCGGCTACCTACAACACCTACATTTCATGAGTGAATGCTGAGGGCACGAGTACTCATACAAAGTAGTCACACAGGGTATGAAAGCATACAAACATGTACGCCATGACCACTTTGTGTACAATGCATACCTAAACCCCAAAAAACTAGTGGACACACGGACAATGTTGTTGTGCATACATGTTCAGCATGACCACTCCCGACCCCAAGGAGACGTAATAAGTGGTCACATACTTCAAGAAATGAATGAAAGATGCACCACATGTCCACTAATTTTTAGGGTTCAATGAAGAGGCATACATTGTACACATTTCATGGTAGTGGTAAACACTGAATACATTCTCTGTGGCACATGCGGAGAAGAAAAAATTGGTTACGTTGGCGAGGAAGAGATGGAAACATGACCAAAGCAAACCACCGAGGGTATCATGGCCAAGGCATCCACTGCCCAGTGGTGTTTGGTGGACGCGTAGTTGGCATGCGGACATCCAAAATCCAGCACATGGTCTCTGGTTCGCATGGATCGTTGACCCTAATGGGTTGGACCTCCGTTGCAACAAGCGTGTCCCAGCGAGCCTTGATGGTAGCGCATGCCTCTTTCACTTGCATGGGATTGAGATGTGGCCTGCTGGTTATGGTAGGTTCGCCACCCCATGCGCCAACTTCATCCCATCGGTAGATCCTTGAAACAGTTCCCCATGTGTACGTACGCTTGGTGTACAAACGAGTACGCACGACCGTAACGTCATTGGGCTCGGTGTCGTCATGTCCATACACCGGTCGACCCATGTCTTGTATAGTGTACAACAGTGTCATTGGAGATGGCTAGTGGCGATTTCCCGCTCTGTATTTGTACGTGATCTAGGAGCGGTTATACCCGCATGGACAGTTAGGCTGGGATGAGATCCATGGCTCCCATACGTCTGGGCTATTCAACGGCCTCACACTGGGCAATGGCCTGTCGAGGGTCTGTGCCATGGCTTCAAGTGTCGCGGGCCATGTGGACTCTAACGGATGGCAGCCATGTACGCTCCTCGTACGTGCCTATCTGCGATCCCATGCTTCCTTGATTGCGATCCATGCTCGGTGGGCAACAAAGGGGTCCACATAATATCCAGTACTCCACCCTCGACCTGTTCCGCAGTTCAAGTGTCCCTCAGAAGACATGCAGTTGGTTTGCGACGATTAACGGTACTATTTATGTCGTAATAAGGGCTAGGGACAGGACACACGACGTTGTAGACATGACGTTCCGACTTCTGGACGCGGACTGTAGAATTGAACTCTCTGCCTTCTTCGACATACCACTTTTCGGTTCAACGTTCATTTCAACAGTTTGCGCGGTGAAGTTTGCTTCGTAGTATAATTTGCATAGGATGAATGGTGCTCGCAATAGGCGCGCGAGCAGCCCGCGATCATTTGACGCTTAGGAGTGTCACGTATCCACTGGACCATGTTGTGTTTCATGCCGTTCCTATACAGTTTACTGTGACCACTTGGCCGTGTCCATGCTCGTGCAGATCCCTGAGGCGGGCGGCCCTGGTGACACCGGCGCGATGACAGGTGGCGGACTACCAGCTTGGAGCTGGCCGACCAGTGCACCAGAGCCCCAGATGCCACCGGGAATCTCTACTATGTCTTCTACATCTTGCAGGCGTCTTTCGGCAGACTAGTCATGAGGCCTATTTGCATGTTTTTGCATTGTATGCTCACTGTCTGTCAATGGATGCATGTATGTGACCAGTTGTAGCGTCCGTCTTTTGATTATGCACGTCTAGGTTCAGACGGCGTAGCATTCTGACATGTGTGCGCAGAGTTACGGCCAAAACAGTGGTTTTGGGCCGGTTTTATGACAACTCTTGGACTGCCGCGTGTGACACCCGCCGTACGCCGCAGCAGGTATTTATGCCTTGGACCTGTCATTTGTCATCTCTCACTGCATTTGCTATACTGAAGCATTCTTACACTTTGCCTTGTGTCTCCTAGCCAAACCCGTGCCGTAGTGTGTACGACCTGTGACTGTCGAGACCATTTGATCAGGCATTGACGCCTAGTCAGCGGCTGCGTTCCTAGGAAGCTTCCACGCATTTTCTCATGGTATCAGAGTAGTGAGACAGTTCTCACTGAGCTGTCAGCAGAGACGCAGCAGAGCAGGAGTAGTGAGAGACACCGCTGCGGCAGAGTTCCTGAGGCCTGCTGGAGACAGCCGGTCGCCATCTACGCAGCCTCATCCACCACGTGAGATCGCAACAGCAGAGGCAGCAGTAGTGTTGTGCACCGCCACGTGAGGTGCGTGGCGGTTGCAGTAAGTGCAGCCGCCCCTCCCATAGCCGTAGTAGCAGGGCAGCAGTAGCAGAGGCGGAGGCAGCAGCAGCGCAACAGCAGCGGCCGCAGCAGCAGCGGCGGCAGAAGCAGCGTAGCAGCAGCAGCGGCAGCAGCAGCATAGTAGCAGCGGAGGAATCAGTAATACAACAGCAGTAGCGGCAGCCGCGACGGTAACATCAGAGTAGCAACAGTAGTAGCAGCAGCGCTCGGCGGTGGCAGCGAGCAGCAGCCGCAGCGCGCAACAGCAGCCGCAGCAGTAGCAGTAGCGCAGCCAATGCTGCCACCGCTGCATCCGCAGCTACACAGCTGCTGCTGCAGCTGACAGCGCAATTGCAGCAGCAGCAAGGCGAAAGCTACTGCGCAGCTTCTACGCAGCGTCCGCGCGGCCGCCGCGGATCGGCTGCACGCGCGCGCAGATTCCCGAGAAAAAAAAAAGGGGGGGGAGGAGACAAGCCAACGTCAGCAATTTTGCTTGCTGACATCATCAGTCGTGCTGACGTCAGCAACCCCCTGCTGATGTCAGCACCATACTTGGTCAAGTTTTTGGCAGGACAGTCAAAATTTGCCAGCGTTTCAACTCCTCGAGAAACACTAACGCTTTTGAAATCCGATAAACTTCATTCGTCACCCCATACTGAGTGGTGACATGAGCCTGTCCGACAACAAGGAGAAGGGACCAGGCGATCCCTCCTCCTCCTCGTCTGGCGTACTGAGTCCACGCTCGCAGGCCATTGAGGATATGCGTAGCCAGCAGAATGAGATGCGTGGTCTCCAGAGAGAGCAGACTGACGCTTTCCGCTCGCTGACTGAGGTTCTGCGCGCTCAGTCCACGGCCCCTCCATGGATCTCTGAGGGAGCTGCCGGAGTTGCGGTCTCTACCCAGCATTCGGTTCAGGCACCCGTGACAGGCGCTCCACCTGACCCACCACCTGCTGACCTCCTTGATGATGAGCCACTACACGATGAGCCATTCATGCCAGGCATCACAGATGATTCCCAGGAGCACGAGATTCGAGTTCTTCAGGAGCGCCTCCGTCAGGTGCAGACGGGTACCCGACCTCCACCGGTTACCCCGATACGATCATCACCTGACTACCNCGCTCAGTCCACGGCCCCTCCATGGATCTCTGAGGGAGCTGCCGGAGTTGCGGTCTCTACCCAGCATTCGGTTCAGGCACCCGTGACAGGCGCTCCACCTGACCCACCACCTGCTGACCTCCTTGATGATGAGCCACTACACGATGAGCCATTCATGCCAGGCATCACAGATGATTCCCAGGAGCACGAGATTCGAGTTCTTCAGGAGCGCCTCCGTCAGGTGCAGACGGGTACCCGACCTCCACCGGTTACCCCGATACGATCATCACCTGACGACCTTGGCAATCACCCTCTCCCAGGAGTTTTTCCCATCTCTCGTCCTCCTCAGCCTGCGGTTGCTCTCCCCACGGAGCGGCAACCTAAGGAATTTGAGGCACCGCCTCCATGGTACATCAGCGAGGATGGTTTCGACTGTTGGGAGATCCTGTTTCAGTTTTGGGCTACATCTGAGGGAGTGTGGCCTTACCACCACAGATCGTACCAGTCTACAGACCCAGCACAGGCACTGACAGTAGCCCGGGCTATGCACGGACTTCTCTACGCCATGCCACGCGAGAATGTTGTCGACTTCCGCCCCTTCCTTGGCGAGGCTGGCACAGGCACCGGTGCCGATCCCCGTGGAGGCTGGGATCTGGCGTTATCCCTGTTGGCCGCAGAGACGCACGCCACTCGCGCGTCACACATTTGTGCTTTCCATTTGCTTCATCAAGGGGCCTACACAGTCTGCAGCGGATTACTGGCGACGCGCTATGCGTATCTACACACGTCTGGGGACCTCAGAAGGCACACAGCTGTGGGCGCTTCGGACGATTATGCTCGGAGTTCCCCTTGAGTACACCGACATCTTCATACGGTACATCGACGCTGACCTCGAGCCTTTCTCAGCCACTCTGTAGCTGCTCCCTTGGGCACATCAGCTTTTCCTCCAGGTGACTTCAGCTCGTGAGGCAGCAGTAGCGCATCACGAGACCTCCCTCGTTGCAGCAGTCGTTGCATCACCACCATCTTCTCTCCTACAGTCACCCTCATCCACCTCCACCATGACCACCTCATCTTCTTCCTCCTCTTTGACCCCGTCTACACCCACGCAGACACAGGGCACTGCAGCAGCCGCCCAGGGGAAGAAGAAGAATAGGAAGTGTGGATCAGGTCAGCAGCAATCGTCATTCAGTGGTAGCAGTGGCCGTTCTGTACACTGCTACAATTGTGGAGGCGCCCATCGCTACACCGAGTGCCAGCAGCCGCTTGACTGGGCGCGGATCACCCGTGGGCTTTAGGCTGCTCATGCTCTTCGTTCCACGTCCGGCGCATCCTCCGCACCCTCCTTGGGACGTGCGGCGGCTACGATTGCAGCTGTTCCTGCATCCTCACCGGTGAGCAGCAACGATCCGGACCCACGCGACCGCACCATTGCTGAGCTTCGTCATCTTCTGGCGCTTCGCCTTCAGGGAGGTGCAAGTGTGTTGTCGTCGTTGGGTGGTTCACAGACTGCTTGTTCGTCCATTCTCGTGGCTCGTGATGACGGGTGTGGGGGAGCACAGTCAGCATGTGATGATGATAGGCCTGACTGCACTGACTGGATTCATGAGTCTCATCTTCGTGATGTACGTCGTTCCTTCCCACTGTCAGCTCAGCGTCCCTCTGATGCCGAGTGTTCCATTGCTTGTTGTATAGTGACGTCCACCAGTCGTGATTCCAGTGGCACTTGGATCATCGATTCTGGGGCCACCCATCACATGACGTGCCGTCGCAGTGACTTTGTCGTACTTGGTCCTGTCACGACTGTTCATTGTTTTCGTACAGGCTCTGGTCAGTCCTTGTCAGTCCACGGTGTGGGGGTTGTATGTTTTGACGATCCGTCTGGCCCCTTGTATCTTTCTGACGTGTTGTTTGTGCCGGATCTTGAGCTCAGCCTGCTTTCTGTGCGTGCCTGCACTCTGATGGGTCTCTTGATGGAGCACACTTCTGATTCAGCAACTATGACTGCTATTGACACCCTCAGCATTGTCTTGCGTACTTCAGTCATAGATGATTTGAATCGTATCGCTCGGCCCTCCTCCCCTTGCTCTCCCTCCTCATCCGGTCGCGTTTTTGTCACTGGTGTTCTATTCTCGGAACACCAGCGGTTGCTTCATCGTCGTCTCTGTCACGTGGGCTCCAACACTGTGTGGAAGTTCATTCGGACATTGCGTGCTCTTGGTCTTGACGTGGCTTCTTTCGAGAAGCCACCCAAGACCGACTGTCTTTTCTGCGCTCAGGGGAAGATGCACCGGTGCACCTACCCTGACTCACGTTCCCGAGCACTTAGGGCCTCTCGAGTTGGTCCAATCGGAACTTCTCGGTCCTCTCCCGGTCGAGTCCGTGTCTGAGAGGGGCCGGTATGTTTTGACGCTGACTGATGACTTCACCCGCATGCGGTGGGTCTACAATGTGCGTCAGAAGTGACGCCGCCCTTGCGGATCGGCTCTGGCTCGTGATGGCTGAGCGTCAGTCTCGCCACACACTACATACTTTTCGCTCGGATCGCGGCGGCAAGTTCCTTGGCCAGATGGACTCCTTCTTTGCTGAGCACGGGATTTTTCACCAAGACTGCGCTCCTGCTACTCCACAGCATAACGGTGTATCTAAGCGCTGGAACCGCACCATGGAGGATGCGGTTCATGCCATGCGGTCTGAGTGCGGTCTCCCGGAGTCTTTCGCCTTCGAGGGCTTTGCCTACATGACTTGGGTCTAGAACCGCCTCCCGCATGGTCCACTTCCGGACCATGTTACACCGTACGAGCTCTGGTTTGGCCACCATGCTGACCTTTGTCTCGCTCGCGTCTGGGGATCTCTGGCCTCCGTGTGGTACACCGAGGACCAACAGGCGTCCAAGGTCTCCCCTCGAGGTCACTTGTGTGCCTTCATTGGCATCTCCCTGCGGTCAAAGACCTGGCGCTTTTTGGGACCCCACTCGCCGTCGCGTCATTGAGTCCCGTGACGCGCTGTTTTTTGAGTCACTCACGTACTGTGACCTGACTTCGATCACAGCCCTCTCCGCAGCCCATGTCCCTTCCTGTGAGGGTCCTCGGCGGATGGGGGAGACTTCTACGCCAGCGAACATCCCTCGTCCGGCTGATGTGTCCGCTCGAGCTCCCTCTCGATCTCCAGCCCTTGATAATCCGGCTATCATTGCCGTCGGCCCAGAGATCTCGCTTGTACAGCCTGTTTCACACCCCACAGGTACCTCTTCTCTCACGCCTCCTCCTGCACCATCACCTGTGTCTGCCGGCACCCCTGCTCTTGTGTCTGACCCAGTCTTGCCCACTCCCGTTCCTTCGTCGGTTGACACCCCTGCCTCAGTGTCCGGACCAGCCTTGCCTGCTGTCACACCCAGCCCCGTGTCTCCCACACACTCATCTCCTCGCTCGGCCTCTCCAGCTGCCTCGTCTCAGCCCTCACCAGCTGTGGTCGTACCTGTTCCTGTGGTCGTACCTGTCCCTGAGCCTGACGTGCGGCCCTCGACCTCCGGTTACTCCCGTGAGCCCGGTGGCCGCCTTCGACCACTAGACTCCGGAGCTCAGCGAGCGTCGGATCCCGGACCCAGGTGTTCCACTCGCAACATCACGAGCGGTGATCCAGGCACAAAGGCCTTAGGCCTGAGTGCCCACACCGAGCTTTCAGAGGTACATCCAACGTACCCTGTAGGGCACAACTTGGTCACTCGCGAGTTCCATATCGCCTGTGACGCAGCAGCTGATCTCGTGGCCGTCAGGCCCGGCACTGAGGCGTGTGCACTCGCCACGTAGAGTTCCCCCTCTATGGTGCCTGACTCTGGCACATTGAGGGAGGCTCTCTCATCGGAGGATGCCAATGCCTGGCGAGCTGCTTGCGAGGATGAGCTTCGTGCTATCTGAGAGCACAGAGTCTATGAGCTTGTCGATTTTCCCCCTGGGAGGAAGGCGATTCAGGTCAAGTGGGTCTTTCACAAGAAGGTGAAGCCGGATGGCTCACTGGAACGCTACAAGGCCCGCTTGGTCGTCAAGGGGTACTCTCAGATTGAGGGCGTCGATTACACTGATACCTTTGCCCTTGTCGGCCGCATGACCTCAGCTCAAGATCTGTTTGGTGTAGTGGCTCAACATGACTACGAACTGCACCAGATGGATGTGAACAATGCGTTCCTCCATGGCTCTCTGGATGAGGAGATTTGCGTGGCTGAGCCACCACATTTTGAGGATGGTGACAAGGTCTGGCGCTTGCGCAAGTCCTTGTACGCCCTCAAGTAGTCTCCACGGTGCTGGAACCGGGAGATCACTAGCACTTTGACTCGTGCACGATACGTACAGAGCGAGGCAGACCCCTCGCTCTTTATCTTACCGACACCCGAGCGGTTCACCACCATCCTGGTCTATGTTGATCACCTCCTGATTGCGTCTCCGTCCCTGGAGGCCGTAAAGGAGGCCAAGGCTGTCTTGCAGATTGCCTATAGGATGAAGGACCTCGGTCCCGCATCAATGTTTCTCAGTATGGAGATCGTGCGAGATCGCAGACATCGGACACTGTTGTTGCATCAGGCCCGATACGCATGAGTCTTGGGGGAGCGCTTCAGCGATCTCCTTAGTGCAGTGCCATTCGCTTCCACACCTTTTACACCCGATGGGCAGGATGCCCTGAAGGTGGATGATCCTACACAGCTGGGGGAGACAGTGTACGTGACCTTGTACCTCCGTTTAATCGGATCTCTAATGTACCTGGCCACCACCACGCGTCCTGACATCGCGTTTGCCGTCAACCTCCTCGCTCAGTTCTCGCAGGCTCCACCTGCAAGAGCCCTTAACGCGGCTCTGCGAATGGTACGGTACGTGGTCTCCACGCTGTACCTCGGACTCTGCTTTCGTCGGCAGTGTTTGGTGGTCCTTGACGGCTACATTGACAGTGACTAGGCTTGGAGCCCTGATGGGCGCAGTCGTACTGGCTACGTGTTTCTGCTCGGTGGTACCACTTTGTCTTGGCGAAGCGGGAAGCAGGGCTGCATTGCACGTAGCTCGTCAGAGGCAGAGTATGTTGCTTTGGGCGCAGGGGCTGCTGAGGCAGTATGGCTGCAGCGCTTGTTTCTTGAGCTTTGGCAGTTAGTACCCGCCATTGTGCTGTGTTTCGACAACCGGAGTGCTCTCGCCATTGCGGAGAACTCTGGTGTTCTTCATGCTCGTACAAAGCACATTGCGGTTGAGCATCATTTTGTTCGTGATCTGGTGGAGTGACACGTGATCTCCATCATGTGGGTTGGTACTGACACGCAGCGTGCTGACTTCTTGACGAAGGCACTTGCTCGCGGAAAGTTCCTGGTGGCCATTCGTTCTGTTGGGCTTCGCCCCGTGCGTGAGAGTAATTGAGTGTGGGATGTGCGTCTGCGTCTCATTTGTATGTGTCACTCACTATTGTGTTTGTACCAGTGCTGCACGCGTATGGACATGCATACCATCGGGTCATGGGGGAGTGTTATGCTTTGTGCTATTCCTGTACAGTTTACTGTGACCACTCGGCCGTGTCCATGCTCGTGCAGATCCTTGAGGCGGGCGGCCCTGGTGACACCGGCGCAACGACAGGCGGCAGACTACCAGCTTGGAGCTGGCCGACCACTGCACCAGAGGCCCAGATGCCACCGGGACTCTCTGCTGTGTCTTGTACATCTTCCAGGCGTCTTTCGGCAGACTGGCCATGAGGCCTATTTGTATGTTTTTGCAGTGTATGCTCACTGTCTGTCGATGGATGCATGCATGTGACCAATCGTAGCGTCCGTCTTTTGATTCTGCACGTCTAGGTTCAGACGGCGTAGCATTCTGACATGTGTGCGCAGAGTTACGGCCAAAACAGTGGTTTTGGGCCGGTTTTTGGACAACTCTTGGACTGCCGCGTGCGACACCCGCCGTGCGCTGCAGCAGGTATTTATGCCTTGGACCTGTCATTTGTCATCTCTCTCTGCATATGCTGTATTGAAGCATTCGGACACTTTGCCTTGTGTCTCCTAGCCAAACCCGTGCCGTAGTGTGTACGACCTGTGACTGTCGACACCGTCTGATCAGACACTGACGCCTAGTCAGCGGCTGCGTTGCTAGGAAGCTTCCACGCATATTTTCAGACCAATGGTGGTCCGCAATGACAAAGACGTCGAGTCAGGGTGGAATCTCGAAAACATGTGGTGTATTGGCACTAACGCTTGCCAAGCTGTCCTTGGTGCGTGAGGCTACCCTTGGGTTCTGTTTCAATGCTGTTGTCCTCTGTTGGCACGTGTGGAAAGTTGGAATGCAGAGAATTATATCGTCCCGCATATGATTTTGGGCATGGTGGATATGCAAAGAATTTGCTTTAAAAAGTGGCACTAAAAAGTATTATGAACATTTCTTGGACGTTATACGTACTTTTATGCCAAAGTGGAGCTACCATTGTTTTTGTGCGAATATTAGGTACGACGTCCTTTAGTTGCGAAGTCAGTGGGTATACGACAAGTGTACCCTAGAAAAGGCCTGAAAGGAATCATCCCCCAAAACAGATAAAGGTTGTGATGTTGTCAGTCATACACAGTTGTACAGTTGGTTGTGACCACTCGGCCGTGTCCATGCTCGTGCAGATCCTTGAGGCGGACCCAGCTGGAGACAGAGTTCCCTGAGGTGATGCTCCACCCGCTGGAGGCAGTCTGGCAGCCTACCCAGTGTACCTGAAGGCTCCCATAGCCCACGAACTACGTTTGGAGATCTTCAGGATTTTCTCGGTGGACAGCCCTGCCAGGCTGATTTACATGTTTGTTTTCTTACACTCTCTGGTTGTTCCCGGACGTAGGCGTGTGACCAGTCGTTGTGTCTGTCTTTTTGTTGTGCATCCGTAGGTTCAGACGGCGCTCCGTTTGGACGCTTGTGCGCAGAATTATGACCAAAACAGTGGTTTTGGGCCGGTTCAGGTTTGACAGGCACCGCCGTGTGCGCCACCCGCCGTGATCCACAGCGGCTATTTATGCTGTGGACCTGTCATTTGTTATCTCTCTCAGCATTTACTTCAGTTGAAGCTTGAGATACAAGTGCGCGTGTCTCTCCCTACCCTTGCTGTCCCTTGCATGACCTGTGTGTCAACCAGCCAGACCCGTGCTGTCAGGCTAGCAAGCAGAAAGGCTAGGAAGCTTCATGGAATCTTCTCAATAACGAGCTCCATAAACAAAGGTGTTATTATGACAAGAAGAAGAGAGGTATTAATTTGATTTTTATTATTTCATATTGCATTAGTTTTTGAAGTTCATTTAAATTTGGTGAACGTTCATTTGTGGACGAAAAGTAGTTGAGGTAGAAATGATGTATCATCAAAATCGATGTTTTTAGGGCAAGATTTTTGGTTTCGTGTGCCCAAGATTATGATGAGAAAGCATCTTGGACATGTTTTGCACATTTTGGGGGCTTGAAGTTACTTGAATCATATTACAGGTGCGTTCTTATAGAAGCTGGCTTTAGGTTGAAAACTATGAAAGCACAAGGATTCCCCCCCTGGAAGAATATTGTGGTCATAATGATAATTTTTGGGTTTTCAGTGGTTTTAAAATGTATCTTTTAGCATCAAGAGAAGAAAAGAAGATGAATGTAAAGGGTTTGGAAAAGGTCGCTAACAAAACATTACTGAGGAAAGTTGAGGATGAATTCATGTTAGAAAATTAAAATCATGAAATACTTCGAGCGTGTTTATTCTGATTCATTGTTTCTTTTATCTCCTTAATTTGAATTCTGTACTTTGTTTTCGCATCTAAAGTAGATGTGATTGGATCAATGACGTGGAGCCCAAACTTCTGGTGACGTCGGGTTGAAAACCAAGTCTTGAAGATCCAGCTCATCCTCGCTAACTCACATTTTCGGGAAATCTTATTGGAGCGACCGCCATCCCTACTTCTAGAACTTCTTCAGCCGCAATCCTCAGGTGAATTCCAGCATCTTGTACGGAGGCTCGTCGATTCGTCCCATTGACCAACTACTAGTTCAAGGAAGAATTCAACTGGATAATGCTTTTTCAAAAACATCGACAGCTACTGCGCCAAGATTTGTAATAATTATAAAACTATCCTCCCGAGCTAATAGAGATACATTGCCCTTGTCGAAGCAAGAAATTTCAACTGGATTCAATTTCAGGTAGTCTACAATCATGGCCCGAAGAGGAAATGGCCCCTTTTGGTCATGTAGCTTTGCCCCGTTCCATGGTTTTAATTCCCTCTAATCAAAGTCAAGCAAGGGAGCTCCAAAGGCGGCCATAGTTTGTATGGTGTATAGTCAAATTACCCCATTTCCATATTTATTCTCTAGTAGCCCATTTTCTCATCCATTGAAAAGATTTGTTTTTAGTTCATTAAAATTGATCCTATCGAGGGACAAGCATCTTCTATCAATCCCAATTGCCATTTCACCATGGGCACGGTGATTGACCATTTCATCTTGATATGAGGGTTCAAGGCTTGGAATTAAATCAGAGAGGGTGCTTCAAGAATTAATTCACACATAGGGAAAATTTTTTTTTTTTAGGATTATCGTTTTTCTTGTACAAAAAGTCAGTTACAAATCAGTTCCCAAAACCCAAGGCAAATTCGAAGTCTCGTGAACCAACTTTGACCTTAAAAAATATGATTCACATGGGGCAAATCAATGTGAAAGGACCTCGTCTACTTGAGTATGATAATTAAACAATTGATTTTTAGTATGCGTTTTTCGTCTTTCATATGAGATAAACTGGCTAAAGCATGAAATTCTTAAGTCCAATCCTTTAAGAAGTTTTTCTGATGGCATGGCGTCAACAAATGTGGGCGGCTACTCATGTGTGATTTTAATTAGGGGCCATTTTTTTTGGTTACCATTTTTGGTGCGATCTTTCCACATGTCCATCCTTTGTGCTCGCTTTAGCATGTGGCTATATATGCATACTACATTTGGAAAGGGAATAATTCTTGGATACTCTTGGATTTTGGGGAATAAAATTTTCATTATACGTAAATAAATCCGATTTTATACATAGCTATCCTCATCCTCATTTAAGAGATGTTCATAACAATCATTACATAACACAAACCATTAAAGTTTTTCTCCCTACACAAATTACACTACAATATCATGTTTTCACATTATGTATTACTTGAAGATGATGAGAGCACATAGCAATTTAACTTGGTCCACATGCCTTTTTCATTAAGGAAAAAACAGATGAAAGATTGTTGTTTTCTTTACATGATCCACATACGAGTTTTGTAGATGTTTCACAAGATCACTTGTAACAATAGCAGATTTGGCAACATCATAAATACGGGGAGGTCCATCTATAACAATATGATAATTCCCTCTAGTTGATTTTAGCTATTTTTCTTTAATTTACCACACATTGATGTGTATCATTGACATCGTAAGAACTTTGCATATAACATGGGTATATGAAGGTTGGATGCATTTAAATTGATAGTACAAAATTAAAGCTGACTTTGAAGTAGTCAGTTATAGGGTATTTGACAACATATTTTGCAGAATAGGCTAGAACTATGGTTTTGGTCTAGTTAGTGAAGGTGTGTACCCAATCTACTTCTTCGGTATTAGAGCACAAGCGCTTGTTTTTCACGTGTAGATGTTGAGTACGAATAAATTTGAGACTGGGGGATTGTAGTGCGTATCTTATGCCATGTCGTTCCAGCAAGGGCGCCCATGGTGCTTGAGGGTTAGAGACCACCAAGCATTGCAATTTACGCCTAGTCAAGAATGGATTCATCCAATCTGCTATAGAAATATAAAATCTTTATTACATGAATTCATGTGAAAGAAGAGAAAATATTTATAACATTAATAGATTTTCTAAACTAAAGTGCCACTCTAAGTTTCTCACATGAACCAAGGGTTAACCTATTATGCATATGTTCTTCAAAGGGTGATCTGTTTATATACAGATTATGGAATCAAAGTATTGATTTTTAAAAATAACTTTTAAAACGTTGATGTATAGAATATTTTGGGGCCATAATAGAATATGATGAATTTGTTAAATGAAAATTTGTCATCTCTATCTGTTGAAGAGGTGTTTTCCTAAAGGCTACTAGTGCTCGATTGTTTTTGGTTCCCCATTATCAGGAGAATGAATCCTTTTTTTAAATTTTAGGTAGGCTTAAACTGTTGGATGAATGTTTTGCTTAAACAGTGATTAACCGTCCATGTTTTCTTTAATGTTGAACTATCTGGGTTCAGACTTTAACTTTGATGGTTGATTTTGTGAGGGATCTATTTTCTTTTGATTTTTAAGAGGCTACAAGCCGCTGCTCACGTATTTTTAAGTTTAATTATATGTTTTTTCCCCCAAATCACATTGGCCTTAGAAAGCTTGGAGTGACTGCCATGTACGAGGTGCAATTTTTATGTGAGGTCGGAGCTTGGTGCTCATGCAATTGACCGGTGGACTTATCCCGTGGTCATTGCTAACCTTGAAACCTTTGATAGGTTACAACTTGCAGTAGGCGATCGCCATGACCCCATGCGTACATCGTCGCCGAATATAGTAACCAGTGGTCAGACAATCGCCTTGTACACTTTTGTCCTATGAAGCAGAGGGTTCCATTTCTTGTTTTATGTCGTATTTGAACATAGGAAACTACGCCAAAATTTGGATTGCTTTAAATACTGGTAGCCAAGCTGACTTCCGCACTCCCCGCCTGGTCCTCGGCGCAGCCCGCGGGGCTCGCCTCGAGGCTGTCGTCGTGCCCCACTCACTCTCCGTGGCCGGTTAGAGAGGGAGAGAGGCACTCTGGGGCACATGGGCGGTGCGCGGATCTCTCTCTTCCTCCGTTCCGTGCGCTGAGCTGCTGACCCAGGCCAGCCCTCCTTTCAGCCGTCCCCCCCCCCCCCCCCCCCCCCCCCCCCCCCGTCGCCGCTCTCCTAATCTCTCGCTTGTGTCGCGTGTGTCGCGTTGTCTTGTGGTTTGTAGGGCCGATAGTGGGAATTTCGACGCTCCATCCGTGGCTCCACCGGTTGTCCCGCAGTTGACCTCGGCTGCTCCTGCCGTCCCCCAGGACACCACCGTTGTGCGCGCGGGAGCTGGTCGGTTTTCGTCGCCAACCCTCGCCACCGCCGATCTCTGGAGCATCCCCGGAGCCATCAGGCCGGCCAGAGGAATTCGACGTCAATTCTTCGACAGCAACTCCTCGGATTCGCCCGCGAACCTGCTGTCCATTTCGGACGGCTCGTGCGCCCCGCCACCGCACTCCTAGGCGCTTGCAACGGACGGTCGTAGTCCCAGTGCCCTCTGATCCGGCAGATCTGGCCCAGCAGGATCTGCTCTGATCCCAGTTAACCCACATTCATCTCACCTTCTCCGCTACTGGCGCCACACCGCCGACCCCTGTCGACCCACCTGTGTGTACCTGTGTGTGTGTGGGGAGGGACCACTCGCTCCGCTTCCTTCGTCCCCCAGGACATCGGCGCCAGCACGAACAGCCCCCCCAGTTCCTTCCTTCCTCCCCCTCCCCCCTGGCGGGAAAGGAGAAGGTTACGGACACACGCGGTGGATCGCGCACCACAGCGGAGCGCAGCCGAGCACACTCGCAGAGTGTTCGGCGTGCGTGCTGCACGGGATGTCTGACCAGGGCGCTTGAGCTCGAGCATCTCAATTATCATTAATTCCCCATCATTTCGCCCCGCACCCCCGCTCCTCACCCCGCCGCCAGGCCTACATCACCTCAGTCCACGCCACGAAGGTTGCAGTTGGTGCTGGCCCCGAGACAGCTCTTGCACAGTGGCTTGATGGTGTAAAAGCGGACGGAGTCGCAATTGGATTTGCTGATTGGCTGCTGCACCGTCAATTGTGCGTGTCTGCACTCGCACCTTGCATCAGTAGCAGGAGCAGCAGCAGCAGCAGCCGCAGCAGCAGCAGCAGCAGCAGGCAGCAGCAGCAGCAGGCAGGAGGAGCAGCAGCAAGCAAGCAACAGCAGCAACAACAGCAAAGGCCACATCAGCGGCAGGAGGAGCAGCACCAGCAGCTGCAGCAGTAGACGCAGAAGCAACAGCAACAGCAGCAGCAGCATCAGTAGCAGAAACAGCAGCAGCATCAGCAGCAGCAGCAACAGCAGCAGCAGCTGCAGAAGCAGCAGCAGCAGCAGCAGCAGCAGAGCAGTGGTGGCCATATCAGCGGTAGGAGCAGCAGCACCAGCAACAGCAGCAGCAGCAGCAGCATCAGCACAAGAAGAAGAAAGGGAAGCAGGAGCAGCAGGAGCAGCAGAAGCAGCAGCAGCAGCATCAACAGCAGGAGCAGCAGCATTGGTTCTTTTACAGTGTGCTGGTCGCAAGGGGCGACACTGCACCTGCCTCGACTCACGACAGCACCGCAACACCTGGCCCTCTTTCCGTCACAAGTATCGTGCAGCAAACACGTATTCTTAACATTTTGGTACTACGTTAACGGTGTTAGGAGCCCGACTCCTCCCCCTCAGCAACTCCTCCCGACTTGGTTGTTGGAGTCCTCTGGGCCCCTCACAGGTGGTGAATTGAGCGCACGCGTGGTTGGTTGAGCTCAAGGAGAGGGCAGTGTAACACCACGGCTGCCACGCACGAGAAACGATGTTGGTATCGTGGCTTGGTGGGCTGCAGCGTGCGTTCGGGACGCCGTTCCTGCTGCTCGTGTTCTCCATCTACTGGACCCAGGTGCGTGCCTGCCTGTTGGAAACGGCTGGCAGGGCGGGGGGGGGG
>SZWC01008801.1:69455-83692 GCA_023375785.1 Penium margaritaceum
CCCCCCTATTCTGGGCTCCGATGCGCAGGAGCTGGTGATGACAAGGTAGTACGGGAGATGGTGTTTGAAGCCATCCCCGGTTCCGCCTGCTCTAGCGGAGACGCTGAGACGGCGGAGGCCATGAGAGTGCCTCCTCCGTCGCTGTCGTCGGCATCCGCACGACACGGTGTCCAAGCAGCTGCCTCCGTTGCTGGTGCAGCAGGCAGAAGACGAAGCAGCAGCGAACAGCAGCCGCCCAAGAGAGACCATCACCAGCAGCAGCAGCAGCAGAGGCGTGCCAAGAAAAGTTGAAGGGGAAGCATGGTCAGGAAGGACCGGGAGGAGTGTGGAGGAGCAGGAGAATTTGGACGACGGCCTCGCCATGACCGCGAACGGCGCCGCAAGCAAGCAAGCAAGCAAGCAAGCAGGACGCTGTAAGCACATCCACAACGTGCTCCAGACCGCAAACAACGAACTCCGTCATCCTCGGCGACAGCAGCAAACCAGCAGCGCCTGCGGCGGCAGCAGCAGACGTATCAGTACCACTATCTGCTGCTGCTGCTGCAGCAGCAGTAACCACACCAGCAGCGCAGCAGGAGGGACAACAGCGGAGGCGTGTCGCTTCCAGCATTCGTTGTGAATGCAGAGGTTGTTTTTTTGTTGGCCTTTTGTCGCCGGCTTTCGTTGACGCTGAGCTTGGACAGGTGCACATGTACCTCTACCCCCCGTCGACCAGACGCCGGTAGAACTCCAGATGCGATGCAAGTGGGACACTCACCAACTTTCTCCCAAACCTTTTTGCCCCAGTATCTAATGTGTGTCACAGCTTGCTCCTCCCCAATGCGAGCCATGTTGCGATCTGCTGTTCTCATACAAATCCTCCGCAGACATCTTTTTTGCACTTTGCTGGTCTCCTATGTTGAAGTGAAATCTTCTTCCGTCATTGAAAGCGATCTTGGTGTGTGTGCATTCTTGCTGGGGGACGCCAGATTTGGAGGTGGGTGCAATGACGGCCTTACCCTCAACAAATCATTTGCTTGAGAAACCTTCACTTGAGAGTATAGGAAGACAATGAGTTCTCGACACACATGCACACCATTGCCATGGGAGTTGGAGCAGGAGGTAACGTCACACTAGAATCCATGACACCCTCAAGGTTTGCATGTCCTTCAAAGACAACTTGGAATTTGTAGAACGAACTGTGGCGTAACGGTGCGCTGTTGACCATCCCGTGACCAATCGTAGCCTTGCAATGCCTTCCCAGATGCACCACTTGCAGCAAGAGCCACGGTCAGGAAAATTGGAAATAATTTTTAGGGCATGCAGGCCCATGCAAGAATGAACATGAGCTCTGAGTGTGAGTGCGATGCAAAACGACAAGAATTTGGCGAAGCCTGGAACGCCGAATAGAGAGAACAAGGAGAAAGTACAAATGAGCTCCTAGCGGGCTAAGATAGGGGCGCCGGCAACTAGCCGCACCGGGCCCCGTCACCCCCGCTGAGCCCAAACGAGTCAGCGGGGAGAACACACTGCGTACACCACCATAACAATAACGATGGTCTCCTGACATAAGACCAGTACGAGTGCCCGGGTCTCGACCACCGAGAAGATAAGAGCAGTGCCAGAAAATCTCAGAATCAACGTCCAGACATCACACACATCTTTCCGAACATCGGAAGCGCTAGTATAGCCACCGGGTCTAAAAGGAAACTATGCAGCAGGTTGGGGCAGCAGCGTTGTTGATGCAGCGTGCGGGCTTCCACGCTCGTTGCTTAAGTCAGCTGCCCCCTCAGTCTGCTGCTCTAGAGTCTAAGTCTGGAAGCTCTGGGTTTTGTTACTCAGAAACGCGCACGCCAGAGTTAGCGCCAGAAAGCAGCTGAAAACTGATAATGACTGATTAGGAATGAAGAATGAACAACAATGGGAGACCCCTCCAAGTTCTAGGCCCCCCCCAGCTCTGTAGAGCTTGTTACTCAGTTCATCAGCCAATCAGAAAATAGCTCAGTTCAGGCTGGCAGGTTTTCTCGGTGAGGCCTGCCAGGCAGCCCAAAACCCGGGCGTCGTCCGTTTTGCCTGAAAACTGGACCATACCATTATACCGACGCTGCAAACGCAGCCGTGCGGTCAGAATCTGCTAGAAGAATAGTAGTGAGGAGTTATGGCAACCTAAACCCAGATAGTGCCCACAATGGTTTATGCTGCCAAACAGGGCCATGCAACATGCAACTGGGACCCTAGTCAGTGCATGACGATGCAGACGCGATGGGACACGCTGGACGCATGCAAGCAGCAACTGCGGTGTCAATGACCGCCGGCAGCACGACCGCGGAGGAGGCCTGCCGATGGAGCTGAGCGCGTCGCCGGAGAGAGGAGGCTCCAGCGAACAGCGAGAAGACCTCAGCGTGCGTCGGCTCCACCGGACGACACTCCATCAGTGTCGAGTCTCGCCGTCAGTCATCTGCACGCCGATGTATACAAGCCGGGAGGACACAACAGAGCACAATGAGAGATGCGAAAAAACCAACACTCCCCCATGACTCACAGGCGTAGTGCACATGGGCGGACAGGGACACGGTCAACATCCAGACTCCCCCAGGGCATGCAGAGACGCAGGCAGAGATAAAGAGAGAGACACTCACGGACGTACGCCGACCGAACTCACAGCCTTCTTAAACGAGTTGCGCTTCAGTGCCTTGGTCAGGAAGTCAGCCAACTGCCGTGCTGTCTCAACCCACACGATGCTGATACTGCCGTCATGCAACAATGAGCGCACATAGTGATACTCAACGTTGATGTGCTTTGTGCGTGTGTGATGCACGCCGTCATTGTTGGCGATGGCCATGCCACTCTCATTGTCACAATGCAACGTGATGGATGGGACGGACAGACGCAATTCGGACAACAGACGACGCAACCACACACTCTCACACGCGCCTGATCCAAGAGCCACGTACTCAGCCTCAGCAGTGCTGCGTGCAATGCACCCCTGCTTGCCACTGCGCCAGGACACAGCCGTGCCGCCAATTAGAAAGATCCAGCCTGTGCGACTCTTACCGTCAGGACTGCCGGCCCAGTCGCTGTCGGTGTAGCCCACTGCGACAACAGACGGTTGACGGCGGAACATGAGACCTCGCCGAGGAGTCGAGACGACATAGCGCAATACTCGGATCGCGGCCTCGTGGTGGAGGTGACGCGGCTCCTGAGAAAACTGGGCCAGGAGGTTGACGGCGAACGCGATGTCTGGACGAGTCGTCGTCGCCACGAACATTAGTGACCCGATGACTCGCAGGTACGTGGTCACGTCAACTGGCTCCCCCACAACAGCTGGGTCAGGACTCTTCAGCTTCACCTGGCCATCGGGCGACATGGGTGAGGATGCGCTTGGCACGAGTGGGAGGTCGTCGGCGAAGCGAGTGGACAGAGTCTGCACATAAGCAGCCTGATGGACATGGAGGATGCCCTGGGAGCGATCATGCTCGAGCTCCATGCCCAGGAAGACTCGGGCAGACCCGAGATCCTTCATCTGGTAGGTGGCGTGCAGCAGGTCCTTGACGCGCTGGATGGCGGCCGTGTCTGGCGACGCAATGAGGAGGTCGTCGACGTACACCAGAANCCATCGGGCGACATGGGTGAGGATGCGCTCGGCACGAGTGGCAGGTCCTCGGCGAAGCGAGTGGACAGAGTCTGCACATAAGCAGCCTGATGGACATGGAGGATGCCCTGGGAGCGATCATGCTCGAGCTCCATGCCCAGGAAGACTCGGGCAGACCCAAGATCCTTCATCTGGTAGGTGGCGTGCAGCAGGTCCTTGACGCGCTGGATGGCGGCCGTGTCTGGCGACGCAATCAGGAGGTCGTCGACGTACACCAGAATAGCAGCGAAGGTCTGGCCTCGCGGACTGACAAACAGTGCAGGGTCCGCGGTGCTGCGCTGGAGCCCACCACGAAGGAGCGTGCTGCTGATCTCCTGGTTCCATCACCGAGGCGACTGCCTCAGGCCATAGAGGGCCTTACGCAGTCGCCACACTCTCCCGGTGCCATCGTCGAAGCCTGGTGGCTGCACCATGTAAAGCTCCTCACCCTCCAGTGAACCATGGAGAAAAGCGTTGCTCACATCCATCTGATGCAGCTCCCACCCGTACTGGGCGACCAGGCTGAAGAGCGCCCGGCTGGTGGAGAACCGGCCAACTGGGGCAAAGATCTGGTCATAGTCGACCCCAGGGACCTGGGCAAACCCCTTTGCAGTGAGGCGGGCCTTGTACTTGTCCAAGGACCCGTCGGGTTTCCACTTGCGCCGAAAGACCCACTTGGCGCCGATGGCCTTCCGACCTAGAGGAAGGTCGACGAGGTCGTACACGTGGTGCTGTCGGATAGCGGCGAGCTCATCGGCGCAGGCAGCTTCCCAGTGTGCAGCCTCAGGAGAGGCTCGTGCCTCGCGCAAGGTGGCTGGGTCCTCCGGGCGTGCTGTGGAGCGGACTGAGAGAGCATGTGCCTCTCGCGCCCGAGGTGGGATGCGCGCCAGGGCAGCCATGACAGCGTGCCGATGCTCGTGATGGAGCATGGCGTAGCCCAATACGGAGCCCGGGTGCAAATCTGCAATGATGGCCGATGTGGTCAGGCCCAGGGCCTTGGTGCCAGGGTCCCCACTCACGACCGTGGGAGTGGAGGAGGCACGTGGAGCCACGGGGGGTCGAGGCGCTACCGAGCGCGGTGCGACGGTCTGCACGCTCACCGACGGCCTGGGTCGGAGGCTGCCGCCGGGGCCACGTGTGTAGCGTGGCAAGGCATGCAACGGTGATGATGGGCCAGTGGAGGCGACTGGGGCTGTCGGCCCGGAGAGATCAGCGGACACGACGGGGGCTGCCGGCCCGGAGGGACCAGCAGACGCGATTGGGGCAGCTGGCCCGAAGGGACCAGCGGATGCGACTGGGGCAGCTGGCCCGGAGGGACCAGCTGACGCGGCTGGGAAAGCTGGCCCGGGGGGACCAGCGGACCCGGAGGGACCAGCGGACGCGGCTGGGGAGGCTGGCCCGGAGGGACCAGCGGACGCGGCTGGGGAGGCTGGCCCGGAGGGACCAGCGGACGCGACTGGGGCAGCTGGCCCGGAGGGACCAGCGGACGCGGCTAGGGCAGTTGGCCCGGAGGGGCCAGCGGACGCGACTGGGGAAGCTGGCCTGGAGGGACCAGCGGACGCGGCTGGGAAAGCTGGCCCGGAGGGACCAGCGGACCCGGAGGGACCAGCGGACGCGGCTGGGGAAGCTGGCCCGGAGGGACCAGCGGACGCGGCTGGGGAAGCTGGCCCGGAGGGACCAGCGGACCCGGAGGGACCAGCGGACGCGGCTGGGGAAGCTGGCCCGGAGGGACCAGCGGACGCGGCTGGGGAAGCTGGCCCGGAGGGACCAGCGGACGCGACTGGGACAGCTGGCCCGGAGGGACCAAAGAATGTGTCACCCGGACGCGGTAGGACAGAGGACGGACTCACCACTCCCCCACGCGACGGGATAGACACAGACGAGCCGGAGCGAATTAGGTTGCGAGGAAACAGGTCCTCGAAGAAGAGGGCATCCCGGGACTCGACGATGCAGTGTCGGGAGGGGTCCCAGAAGCGCCAGGCCTTGGACTGGCGAGAGACACCGAGGAAGGTACAGGGACGGCCGCGGGGGGCGAGCTTGCCGCCCTGCTGCGGGGCGGGCAGCCAGACAATGGCGACACAACCCCAGACGCGAGCGGGGCGGAGGTCAGCGCGCTGACCGCACCAATGCTGGTACGGCGTGGACTGACGGGGAAGGGGACCGTGGGGAATCCGGTTCCAGACCCAGGTCATGTAGGCCATGGCTTCAAAGTAGAAGCCCTTGGAGAGACCGGACTCGACACGCATGGTGCGGACGGCGTCGGCCATGGTCCGGTTCCACCGCTCGGAGACACCGTTCTGGTTGAGGACATATCGGCCATGCTCGTCGACCGACTCGGTGGGGAGAGGGCCCATGACATCCGAATGGACAAGGTCGAGAGGGGCAGATGCACGGGAGGCAGACAAGGGGTACGTGGACCGGTGCATCTTCCCCTGAGCGCAGTCAATGCACTCAATGGGGCACGGGAGAGGNCAGAAGACCCAGCGATAGCGAGAGTAGTCGTCCGTGAGGGTGAGGACATAGCGGCCATGCTCGCCGACCGACTCGGTGGGGAGAGGGCCCATGACATCCGAATGGACAAGGTCGAGAGGGGCAGATGCACGGGAGGCAGACAAGGGGTACGTGGACCGGTGCATCTTCCCCTGAGCGCAGTCAATGCACTCAGTGGGGCACGGGAGAGGGAAAGTCTCCGGGTCAAGGCCTGAGGCAGGCTGGGTGCGAAGCATGCTGTCCACAGCGGCAGAGTGGACGTGGCAGAGGCTGCGGTGCAAGAGGCGGGTGTGCTGAGGAGAAAGCGTACTGGTGACGAGCACATGGCCTGTGGCGGCCGACGAGGAGGAGACGGGAGAAGAAGAGGAGAGACGAGGATCATGCCACAGGTTGCCACGGGCGGTGGCGTGCAGGATGACAAGACCAGACGGACGCAACGACACAGTGCCAACACCACGCGAGTGCACAACATCCATGCTCATGCGGTCAAGGGAAGTCACGGACAGGAGGCTGAGCTCGAGACCAGGGACGAAGAGGACATCGGTCAGAAAGACGTCATTGGCAGGACCACGAAAACGAACGACGCCAACACCACGGACAGGTAACACCTGTCCGGAGCCCGTCCGGACACCGGAGACATCGCCGACAGGACCGAGCATACTGAAGGCCTCACGAGAGGCCGTCATGTGATGCGTGGCCCCGGAGTCGATAATCCAGGTCTCAGCAGGGTCCTGGACCGGGGTCGCTAGATCGCTAACGGTCACATGGCAGCAGGCGAGGGACGCGGACGTGGTGGACGGAGGCACGAAACGGGACTGCCAATCGTCAAGCCAGGCAACATCATCAAGAGGAGAGGCGGAGGAGGCCACGGGCGACGACGAGACAGATGAGGAAATGGGACACGACCGCAGCTCAGTCTCAGTCATGCAGGGCTGGGCAGGAGAGCAGGAGGTGACGCAGCTTGCACTTCCCTGGGGAGGAGGGCGAGGCAGGCCGAGTTGGAGCGCGATAAACTGCTCCAACTGACGCTCACGGGAGGAGGGCTCGGGAGCGTAGACAGAGTGCGGTGTGACGGCGCCGGAGCCCAGGTAGGAGGAGGATGGGATCGTCGAAGGGAACGGGGGCGCCGACGGCTGCGGAGTCGGTGTCTGCGGGACTGGCGAGGCGACCGGGTTGGTGGAGCCGCTGGACGAGGTCGAGGCGTCAGAACTGGCAACAGCGACGGAGGCAGAGGCGAGACGGCGCTCCCGCTGGCGACGCATGGTGGCGATGATGTGCGCCTCGTCCGTCGGCAGCGGGCACGTGTACCACCCGTGCCCAGGCTGGCCACAGTTGTGGTAGGCAGAGCCACCACTGCCAGACCCGGTCGACGGCGGCTGCTGCTGCTGCTGCTGCTGACCCTTGCCCTTCTTGCTGGGACGCTTCTTCTTCGCCGTCGGCGAAGCACTGGCGGAGGAGCTGGCGGAGGAGCTGGCGGTCGTAGCTGTGGCGGGGGAGGCGATGGCCACGGAGGCGAGAGCCTCCGTGCGATGGAGTTCGGACTCCTGGCGAGCTTCCTCAATGCGGAGGAAGAGCTCGTATGCCCAGGGCATGAGGGTGCCCTGGGTCGCCATGGTGGAGAGGACGTCCTGGGGGTAATGGACGAAGACGTCCGCGTACGCGCTGGTGGCGCCGCGCTTGATGGTGAGGAGCGCGGACAGAGGGGGTGGAGCAGCTGTGCCGAGACGACACAGGATGTCCTCCGCCCGCTGCCAGTAGGCAGTGACCGTCTCGGTCTCCCCCATGCGCAGGGAGTTGAACTCTCGGAGCAGACGGCTGATCTCAGCGTCGCTGGACAGACGATGAGGCCGAGTGAGGATGTGCCATGCGGATGCAGGGTCCGGTGTGGCGCCAGTGGTGAAGTCGCCGAGGAAAGGCTCCAGTGCTAGGCGGGAAGCCGGAGGGGCGACTGAGACGAGGGCACAGACGGCGCGACCAGCGTCATACACCTGGTCGGCCTGGGTGGAGCCATAGGGATGGGTGTAGTACACCCATAGGCCCTCCCCTTGTGCCCAGATCCGGAAGCTGAGCTCCCAGATCCGGAACTGCTCGCCAGCCTTAATCGGCGGCGGCGGTGTCTCAAAGTCCTTCTGCCTGCGGGCCGGCGCCCAGAGTGGGGCCAAGGACGGAGGTCACCGTCTGCCGCTGGCGCTGAGTCTGCTGCTGCGCTAGGTAGTGCGTGGCAGCGGACACAGCTGGGCTGGCGTGCCCTGGAGGGATGAAGGATGGCAGCGCACCGGTAGCAGTGTGGGAAGCTGATGGCTGCAGCGCCGCAAGCTGCTGCGTCAAGGCGGTGAGCTGTAGCTGAAGAGCGGCGAGGGGGTCAGGGACGCCGCCGCCGATGCCAGAGGACATCTGCTGCTGCAGTTGCTGCTGCTGCTGCTGCTACTGCTGTTGCTGCCTCTGCATCAAGGCGGCGAGCTGCAGCTGAAGAGCGGCGAGTGGGTCAGGGATGCCACTGCCGATGCCAGAGGGCAACTGCTGCTGCTGCTGCTGTTGTTGCTGCTGCTGCTGCTGCTGCTGCTGCTGCTACTGCTGCGGCTGCTGCTGCTGCTGCTGCGGCTGCTGCTGCTGCTGCTGCTGCTGCTGTGGCTGCTGTTGCTGCTGCTGCTGCACAAAAGGGGGGCTAGGGGTCCCTCCCCCAACGGAGGAGGACCCCGCATCAGAGGGGCTGTTGGTCATGGTGGTTAAAGATGCCTCTCGTCCCCTTTTGTTTTTTTTTCTTTCTTTTCTTCTGTGCTACTGATGTCAGCAGTGACGTCAGTCAAGGATGGCTGACGTCAGCAAAGGGAACTGCGTGTGTGTAGTGCCACTGTTTTCTCCCCCGGCCTCCTTTTTTTTTCCTTTCTCTGTTGATGACATCAGTAGTGACGTCAGTAGAGGGGTGCTGACGTCAGCAGCGGCAAATGTTGGGGCCGCCGCTGCTGTTGTTGGTGCTGATGCTGCTGCAGATGCTGCTACAGCTGCTGCTGCTGTAGTTGCTGCTGCTGCTGCTACTGCTGCTGCTGCTGCTGCTGTTGCTGCTGCTGCTGCTGCTGTTGCTGCTGCTGCTGCTGCTGTTGCTGCTGCTGCTGCTGCTGCTGTTGCTGCTGTTGCGAGTGCTGCAGCTGCTACTGTTCGTGTTGCGAGCTGCAGCAGCTGCTGTGACTGCTGCTGCTACAGCAACGAGCTGCTGTAGCTTGTTGCCGCAGCTCAGTGCTGCTGCAGCTACTACGTGCTGCAGCAGCTGCTCGCTGCAGCTACAGGCTGCTCCAGCGAGCTGCGGGGGTGGGTGAATTTTTTTTTGCTGTCTTTTTTTTTTTCTCTTTTCTTGTCACCAGCGGGCAGCAGCCCGCTGCCTGCTGCGAGCAGCGGGCTGTTGCTTGCCCAGCAGCAGCGAGCTGTTGCTCGCTGGCAGCAGTGAGCTGCTGCTCGCTGCTCGCTCGCTGCGAGCAGCGGGCAGCAGCAGCCGCAACTGGCAGCTGCTGCTCGCTGTTGCTGCTGCTACTACTGCAGCTGTCGGCTGCAGCAGCTCGCTGCAGCAGCTGCTGCAGCCCGCTGCTGCTGCTGCAAGCTGCTGCAGCAGCTGCGTGCTGCGGCTGCTGCCTGCTGCTGCTGCGAGCTGGTGCAGCTGGCTGCTGCTGCGGGCTGCTGCTGTTGCTGCACGCCGCTGCTGCTGCTGCATGCTACTGCTGCTGTTGCTGCGAGCTGCTGCTGCTGCGGGCTGCTGCTGCTGCTGCTGCGAGCTGCTGCTGCTGCTGCTGCAAGCTGCAACTGCTGCGGGCTGCTGCAAGCTGCTGCTTCTGCCTGCTGCTGCTGGTGGTGCCAGTCACTGCACCTGGGTGACGTTGCCGTGTACGACGTCGCCCACAGACGTCAGACGCCGCCTGCCGCTCACCTCCTCGCGTCACGCGTGAGAGTCAGTGCTGCCGAAAAAATTTCGGCAGCATTTCCCCTGGCCCAGTGGCCATGGGAAGAATTCTGATGCCGCCACCAGGAGGGTCAATGCTGTCGGAAAAAATCCGGCAGCATTTCCCCTGCACTGGCGCGTATCGGAGGTCTGCCGGAGTTGTCTGGCACCTGTTCGCTAGTCTTCTGTTGCTGCTGCTACGCTCTGGCTCTGATACCAAAAAGGAAACTATGCAGCAGGTTGGGGCAGCAGCGTTGTTGATGCAGCGTGCGGGCTTCCACGCTCGTTGCTTAAGTCAGCTGCCCCCTCAGTCTGCTGCTCTAGAGTCTAAGTCTGGAAGCTCTAGGTTTTGTTACTCAGAAACGCGCGCGCCAGAGTTAGCGCCAGAAAGCAGCTGAAAACTGATAATGACTGATTAGGAATGAAGAATGAACAACAATGGGAGACCCCTCCAAGTTCTAGNCAAAAAGGAAACTATGCAGCAGGTTGGGGCAGCAGCGTTGTTGATGCAGCGTGCGGGCTTCCACGCTCGTTGCTTAAGTCAGCTGCCCCCTCAGTCTGCTGCTCTAGAGTCTAAGTCTGGAAGCTCTAGGTTTTGTTACTCAGAAACGCGCGCGCCAGAGTTAGCGCCAGAAAGCAGCTGAAAACTGATAATGACTGATTAGGAATGAAGAATGAACAACAATGGGAGACCCCTCCAAGTTCTAGCCCCCCCCCAGCTCTGTAGAGCTTGTTACTCAGTTCATCAGCCAATCAGAAAATAGCTCAGTTCAGGCTGGCAGGTTTTCTCGGTGAGGCCTGCCAGGCAGCCGACAGCCGAAAACCCGGGCGTCGTCCGTTTTGCCTCAAAACTGGACCATACCATTATACCGACGCTCCGAACGCAGCCATGTGGTCAGAATCTGCTAGAAGAATAGTAGTGAGGAGTTATGGCAGCCTAAACCCAGATAGTGCCCACAATGGTTTATGCTGCCAAACAGGGCCATGCAACATGCAACTGGGACCCTAGTCAGTGCATGACGATGCAGACGCGATGGGACACGCTGGACGCATGGAAGCAGCAACTGCGGTGTCAATGACCGCCGGCAGCACGACCGCCGAGGAAGCCTGCCGATGGAGCTGAGCGCGTCGCCAGAGAGAGGAGGCTCCAGCGAACAGTGAGAAGAACTCAGCGTGCGTCGGCTCCACCGGACGACACTCCATCAGCGTCGGATCTCGCCGTCAGTCATCTGCACACCAATGTACACAAGCCGGGAGGACACAACAGAGCACAATGAGAGATGCGAAAAAACCAACAGGTCTCCTCGTCGCACCGGTATAGTCCACCGGGTGCGCGGGTCTCAACCCACCGAGAAAACTCTCCCTGCTCCCGACAAGCCCACAGGGCTACCAGAACGCATCGACCGCGTCTCGCCGGCACTGTCGTAGGTGCTAGAGAAGTCTCGGTGCAGTCCGAAGGCCCGTCCTGTCGTCACGCCCTCCTCTACCATATACACCGGATGTGGGTATATTGGTAAACTAGCGGTGTCGGTCGTGACGGATGGAAGCCACACAAACCAATACTCCCCCTGGCTGCCATAGCCGTCCACGCCAGAACGAATGAATGAAGGCATGGAACAACAATGTATGGCAAGCCATAACAAGCATGAGTCAACTCACACAGACACCCACACACACACACACACACTCATCTGCTATCCATCTAGGGTCTCCTTGGACACTGGCACAGCTCACCAAGTGTATGGGTCTCGACCATGAGAGGAGTGATGCACACGCACACAAACCAGTGTAATGCACATCATACACATGTCAGAGGACAAGATGGTCTCCTCGTGACACTGGCGGTACCAGGGTCCGGGTCTCGACCGCTACGAGCAATCCAACACAATAGTATCACCATACATACACAAGATCATGGGAGGATCTCCTCGTAACAAGGGTGCAACGCACCACGTGTCCGGGTCTCGACCATGAGAGGAGTGATGCACACGCACACAAACCAGTGTAATGCACATCATACACATGTCAGAGGACAAGATGGTCTCCTCGTGACACTGGCGGTACCAGGGTCCGGGTCTCGACCGCTACGAGCAATCCAACACAATAGTATCACCATACATACACAAGATCATGGGAGGATCTCCTCGTAACAAGGGTGCAACGCACCACGTGTCCGGGTCTCGACCAACAGCTCGCATGCACATGCCATACACAGTATAGCCACACACCAAGACACACGATCACATGGTCTCCTCGTGACACAGGTACAATGCACCGAGTGTCCGGGTCTCGACCAATAGTGTGCCATCATCTACATGCAGCTGTGCAGGTACGTAGCATGAGCCACATGCGGGATGCTGTAGATGCTCACAACAGAGTATGGACCTCGCCATGCATCTCCCAGGACGTCGCGTCAAGTCGAGGTCCACACAACACTCCCCTTGGGCAGATGAACCTGGCAGCGATGTCCTCGATGGAGATACTGATGTCGTAACTGAACAGATCCTGGGCGATGAGTCATGTGGTGTATCCATCATGTAGAGATAGCTCCCCCTGTCACCTGCGAGTCGACTCCCTCCCTCAAAGACGATGTGGTGTCTCCGGCTATGACTCCTCACGTGAATCTGCATCACCTGGGGTATACCAATCCTCGCGTGACTACCAAGGGTCCCAACTCATAGTCTCTCCTGCCTCCTCACTGTCGCGATGCATCTGTGTATGCCAGAGGAACAGGAATGGGCGAGCAGTACATGTGCGTGGATGAAGTGGCGAAGCTGGCCTCCGATACGGGATAGCACACCCTGAGACACAAGGGTGTACTACCAGAAGAGGAGAGCTGGAGCAACGAACCGGATCACCACTCGTGGATGAAGAGGAAGATGGGGCAGGTGAGTCGGGTGGATGAAGGTGCATGACGGCAACAGAAGAGGAAGGAGGAGCGATGATGGGGTCGACAGGAGCCACGATGGTGGAAGCCGCAGGCACGCTCGCCTCTCCTATGACAGTGTCTCCAACAGACGTCATACTCGGAGGTCATACAAGATCCTCCCCGGGTATAGGTGTGCCAGATGCTACTGGCGGAAGGCTCCTACAGGTAGCAGTGATGTTGCCCTCCTCTCAGAATCGCTCACGCACTGCCATCATCTCCCGCTGTAGCATGACTACACGCTCATGCAGACCAGCATAATCTGCCTCGGACATGTCGAGGTGGCCCATGTCGACCTGGTGTAGAATAAACTCTGCCTCACTGGAAGCTGCACATGCAGACTGCACAACTAGTGAGTACAGTGCCACCTGCATCTCTACTACTGAAGACGATGGAACTGGTGCCGCTGCATCCTCTTGGGGGTCAACCAAGCTCGCAATGTGCTGAGACGCTGGAACATCGGATGCAGCTGTAGGTGTCGCATCCACATCACAACTCGTGTCTGTCAGACGAGGAGTGAGCGGTCGCATGCCGAGAGAGAAGGAGAAGGATGAGTTGTCAGAGTCCGTGGAGCATGTAGAGATGTCGTCCGTGCAGGTACTGCCACTCTCAATGTCCATGTGATCAGCTAGGTCACCTGCAGGTGAACACGAAGGGGCAGAACTCAGCTCCAGCTGACGAGGTGACTCCATCTACGTGTAGGGATTTGCACCACTGTCCTCAACTCCCGCCATAGTGGACATAGGTGTGCAGGGCTCCGGCTCGACAATGTCCGTCAAGGCGACCAACAAGCGCAGGTGGCGCTCACGCCCTGTCTCGCCGGGAACGCTGGTCGCTACCACCTGCTCGATGATAGAGTAAGGACCATCATCTGACTCTGTCATGTATGTCGCTGCTCCGTCATGGGTACCGGAACCCGGAGACTGTGGGAACATGGACGACTCCTCACGTTGAAGCTGGTCCTCATGTACCGCAGATAAGACGGTGGAGCCTGCTGTGTCTGCTGCAGCATATGTCCTAGCGATGTCTCTCAGAACTGCTGCTCTCAAGAATGCCTCAACCTCCAAAAGACCAACCGGCCGACTCTGCTCATGCACTTTGACTGCTATCGTACTGGTGTAAATCTCGTGCGCCAACGCCCCCAGAGATCCGTGTGGGGCATCCCGATCCGCACAAGACTGCTGTGCCACCACCAGGCCGCTACTGGTCGGAGTCGCGAGTGGCATCGCCAAGGCACGCGGGACCTGCACTCCTCCTGATGCAACCTGCTGCTATAGAATGTC
>SZWC01008801.1:83730-94034 GCA_023375785.1 Penium margaritaceum
AGACTGTGGGAACATGGACGACTCCTCACGCTGAAGCTGGTCCTCATGTACCGCAGATGAGACGGTGGAGCCTGCTGTGTCTGCTGCAGCATATGTCCCAGCGATGTCTCTCAGAACTGCTGCTCTCAAGAATGCCTCAACCTCCAAAAGACCAACCGGCCGACTCTGCTCATGCACTGCGACTGCTATCGTACTGGTGTGAATCTCGTGCGCCAACGCCCTCGAAGATCCGTGTGGGGCATCCCGATCCGCACAAGACTGCTGTGCCACCACCAGGCCGCTACTGGTCGGAGTCGCGAGTGGCATCGCCAAGGCACGCGGGACCTGCACTCCTCCTGATGCAACCTGCTGCTATAGAATGTCCGGCTGCTGCCACAGCTTAGACGTTGACCTCAATGACATGCACGTCCCAAGTACCACAACATCCAACGGACTGGTGTGAGTCTACTGCACGCTCTCCCCCAAAAGAATGATGGATGCATCTCGATCCGTACGAGATTCCTGTGCCACCCCTGGGCCTCCAGCAGCCGGAGCCGCGAGTGGCACCGTCCAAGGACGCCGTATCTGCGCTCCGCCTGATGTCACCTGCTGTTGTGGAAGATCTGGATCCAACCTGGATGATGAAAGGCAACTCTCAACCATGAATGCCATGTCGGGGTCAGACTCCACGCCATGTGTTGTCTCAGTATCATCTGAATTTGCCTGAGCTGACGCTCAGGCAGCACGGCCCGGCGCGAGTGCGAATCCTGTCGCTACGGTCACATCAGGCAATGCGCGGTGACCACACTCCCCCTCTACAAGTACGACAACGGAGGCCGAGGAGGTGGAGGATGTTTCAAAACCGGTGCGAGCACGTCGTGCGGAGCGCTGATGCCGACGTTGCGGAGTCACTCGACTCGAACGACTGCATGAAGACATGTCATCGTGAGATGGCGTCGTGGTCGCAGCAGAGTGGAGGATCAAAAGGATGGTGGCAGCCTGGAACTTGCTGGCAGATGGAGCTGAAGGTACACCATCGGATGAGGAAGGAGGAGATGATGGATGAGATGTGATCGAAGAGGCCGTCGACAAACGAGTAACAGAAGCACGCTCAGTGACGACGAGGTCAGAAAGTCGCTGCACTGTCTGCCGAAGGCCGTGGATCTCAGCGAATATGCTCGCCGGAGGTCCAGCTAGGGGATCTACCAACGCCGGCAGATCCGTATGTTGTGGAGGACGCAGGCTTGGACAAGGCTGTAGCCAAGGTGGATGCCGGCCGGGAGGGCGCGTCCAATAGGGACGCCAACCATGACGTCCACCACCACAGTAGTAGCAGGCGAACGCGCAGGGCGCCTGCTCAGATGTCCGCGCACTCATCTCGTGCGCTAGACGATGGATAGGTACTGAGGGCACCTACTCCCAGTGGTAAACACCAAGCCATGGGAGAGAATGAGGCTAGTAGGTGCTATCACTCTTGGAGGTCACGGCGTCCGGGTCAGCAAACGTGACCCGACGGGAAGAGCTGTACTACCATAGCACGTCCGGAGACTGCAGTGTGACTAACTGCGGCCACACATGCTGCTGCCACTAATGGAGCGAAGACTGCTCCAAGACAAGAAGGGGTGGCGGCTGCAGGTGTGGCTGCTGCTCCAAACGGTAGACGACCCAGCCCTCGGAGCTGGTAAGACTCGAATCCGCCGTCAATCCTACGGGGTGAAGTGCGCGCACCAATCCACGGGCCCCGTGGAAGACGCTGGTCCAGGACGCGTCTCGAAGCGGAGATCGTTGCCAACGACAGTCCGCTGTCGGCTCTGAAGGCGAAAGTGCAAGCTCTCGTGCAGCCGTCGCACTATGTAGTTGTCGACACTTCACCGTCTGATGATGCCATTGCGGTTATGAAGCTGCGGCTGCTGCGGCGGTGGTAGTTGGAAGATTACCCCTTTTTTTTCGTTATTCACTAGCCCTCAGGCTCCCTCTTGTGTTCCTTTTTTTTCATCTTCTTTTGCCCTCACCCTCCACCCTCTTTGTTTTCTTTTTTGTTTTGGTTCTCCCCTCCGCTCGCCTTTAGCCCTCGCCTCTCTTTTTTTTTCCGCTTTCAGGCGTACCCCTTTTTGGATTTTTTGTTCCTCGCCATCCCCCTTTTCTTTATTGCCCGGAAGGTGGGCGAACGGTGAAAATAAGGAGGGGGGGTGTCCAGCTTGTCCGGCCCTCCCTCCCGTGCACGCTCGCTCGCTCGCTCGCTGAGCGAGCGAGTGAGCGAGTGGGTGTGGGGGGGAGGAGGGAGCGAGAGGGAGGGGGAGGGTCCTGTCCGCCCCTCTGACCTGGCCCCTACGTCGGTCGGCCGACGGGGCCAAGGGGGCCCACGAGGCCGGCACGCCCCCTCCGAAGGGCCCCTCGGAGGGGTTCGGCAGGGCCCTCCGAGGGCCCCCCTAAGAAGGGGAGGAAGGGAGGGGGGGGGTGCGAATGGGGCCGACAGGCCCCCTCAGAGGGCCCCTCTCCCTCAGAGGAGGGCTGCGAGGCCCTCCTCGCAGCAGCAGTAGCAGCTGTAGTGGCAGGTGCAGCTACTGCGGTTGTTGTTGCTACTACTGCTACTTCTGCTACTGCTGCTCTGCGCAGCAACAACTGCTGCTGCTTGCTGCTGCCGCCGCGGTTGCTGCTGCTGCACGCTGCTTCTGCTGTCGCCGCTGCTGCAGTAGCTGCTGCTGCTGCTGCTATATGCTGCTACTGCTGCTCTGTGCAACAGCTACTGCTGCTGCTGCTTGTTGCTGCCGCGGCTGCTGTTGCTGCACGCTGCTGTTGTTGCACGCTGCTGCTGCTGCCGTCGCTGCTGCACGCTGCTGTTGCTGCCGCCGCTGCTACAGTAGTTGCTGCTGCTGCTGTTATATGCTACTGCTGCTCACGCTGCTGCTGCAGCGGCTGATGCACGCTGCTGCTGCTGTCGCCGCTGCTGTAGTGGCTGCTGCTACTGTTGCTTTTGCTGTTGCCGCCGCAGTCGCTATTGCTCCTTTTCGCGGCTCACCGCCCCTGTGTCGTTGACTTGTAGTCGTTTCGCGCTCCCTCCCGCTACTGCCGGCGTGGCGCCACGTGGCACGTTCTCTTTGCGTTACGCCCACTGTTGCTGCTTTTGCTGCTCACACGCCCCCCTGTGCTCTGAGACCAAATTGGAAATAATTTTTAAGGCATGCAGGCCCATGCAAAAATGAACATGAGCTCTGAGTGTGAGTGCGATGCAAAACGGCAAGAATTTGGCTAAGTCTGGAACGCTGAATATAGAGAACAAGGAGAAAGTACAAATGAGCCCCTAGCGAGCTTAAATAGGGGCGCCGGCAGCTAGCCGCACCTGGCCCCGTCACCCCCGCTGAGCCCAACGAGTCAGCGGGGAGAACACACTGCGTACACCACCATAACAATAACGATGGTCTCCTGACATAAGAGCAGTACGAGTGCCCGGGTCTCGACCACCGAGAAGATAAGAGCAGTGCCAGAAAATCTCAAAATCAACGTCCAGACATCACACTCATCTTTCCGAACATCGGAAGCGCTAGCATAGCCACTGGGTCTCCTCGTCGCACCGGTATAGTCCACCGGGTGCGCGGGTCTCAACCCACCGAGAAAACTCTCCCTGCTCCCGACAAGCCCACAGGGCTACCAGCGCGCATCGACCGCATCTCGCCGACACTGTCGTAGGTGCTAGAGAAGTCTCGGTGCAGTCCGGAAGCCCGTCCTGTCGTCACGCCCTCCTCTACCATATACCCTGGATGTGGGTATATCGGTAAACTAGCGGTGTCAATCCTGACAGATGGAAGCCACACAAACCAAGAAGGAAATGGGTCACCCCAGATAGCTCAACACAGAAAGCAGTCCTCCGACTGAGAAACTGCTAGGAGGCTTCGTAACCTTATTGCTGCGGACGTGGGGACAATGTCCAGTCAGCTGGCACACTAGCAGGCAAGCAGGTGCAAGAAACAACAAGGATTAGGCTAGCAAGACGCGCATAGTGTCATAAGCTCAAATAGCTTAGTAATGCTGAGAGAAATGACAACTGACAAGCACACAGCATAAATACCTATCACGGCGCACGGTGGGTGGCACACGCTGCAGTGTCGGTTTGTCCTAAAAACAGTTCAAAACCAATGTTTTGGCCGTAACACCACGCACAGGCATCCAAATGCAACACTGTCTAAGCCCAGAGATGCAGAATCTTGAGCTGGACGTTATGAATGGTCACACACACAAGTCCAGCATCAATCGGTGGAAAGACGATAAAAAACATGCAAATCGGGCTCGTGAGCTGGTCCACAAAGAAGACTATCGACTGCAGAAAAACTGCACAGCACCCCAACAAGCACCCGGGGCATTGTGGCGACTGTCTAGCAACTGTTGGTGGGTGGAGCAACCACGCGTCGGTGCTCTGGCGCCAGCTTGGTCCGCATCAAGGATGCACAAGCATGGACACGGCTGAGTGGTTACAGTAAGCTGTACAAACAGACAAGACGACTCATATCACAATACTCCACCCATGCCCCAATGGTACGTACCGTAGTGTCTCTTATGTTCGACTAAAGTAATGATCTTCCTTCTTCCACTCTGGCACATATTTAATTTCTTTGCCCATGGACAAAACACTCTTTAAACTTTGAAAAACCCATTTACATATACGCAATTTGTAAAGAAAAATGCAATAAAAAAATTACTCAAATGCTTACACAACACAGTCGAAAGCAAATGAGACTCCACGCTGCCATGCTGCATCGGGATGGCAGCGTGGAGACTTGCCCGTGTAAATTTATTGAACGGGCAGATCAGCCCCTGTGGGACTACTCTAAGAAGCTTGTAGTCTGTCAGTCTCCGTGCATTGGATCGCCGTCCGATGTACGCAGACAAGAGGAAATCGCTTGTGGCTTGTCGCCAGGATCGCACACGCGACGTGCAAAGGGTGGTAGGGGCACGAAGTCCCTCCAGAGTTCCGAAATTCACATTTTGACATTCGAAGTTGAGGGGACAGACCATGGATCTGAACAAACATTCGACCGTTATCAAACCTATAACTGACAAAAATGCCCATGGACGAAGCAGGGTAGATATTACTAGACCAGAAATTATAGGCAAATATATCTGTCTTTTAATTCGATTCTAAAACACAGGCGAATATAAAAGACACTACGGTATGTCCATACACGTGCAGAATTGGCAGAAGTGCGCAACGAGATGCTCAACGCTCCATGCTCACACATCGCACTCTCAGCCACTCTCTGCAAAGGGGGGAAGCCCAACAGAACAAATGGCCACCATGAACTTTCCGTGCGCCTGTGCCTTGGTGTAGCGGGAGGGCCGGTTCGGCCCTCCCTCCTCGCTGAAGCGAGGGGTGGTTGCGCACCACCCCTCGCGTCAGTGAGGGCTGGCCGGCGGCCAGCACTTCGCTGGCCGCCGGCCAGCTCGCTGCCGGCCGGCTGGATGGCCGGCGGCTGGCCAAGCGACCAGTCGGCCAGCCGCAAGCCGCCGATCGNCTTTCCGTGCGCCTGTGCCTTGGTGTAGCGGGAGGGCCGGTTCGGCCCTCCCTCCTCGCTGAAGCGAGGGGTGGTTGCGCACCACCCCTCGCGTCAGTGAGGGCTGGCCGGCGGCCAGCACTTCGCTGGCCGCCGGCCAGCTCGCTGCCGGCCGGCTGGATGGCCGGCGGCTGGCCAAGCGACCAGTCGGCCAGCCGCAAGCCGCCGATCGCGGCCTCAGCCCGATCGGCGGCTGAGACGCCACGAGGGCCTCAAGGGCGAGGCCTCGTGGCCTCGTGCCCTCGCCCCCCTTGCCCTCCTTGTAAAAAAAGCAAGCGAGGACGAGGGATAGGGGGAGCGAGGGTGAGGTCGAGAGAAAGCTGGTGCGAAATCGCCAGCGTGCCTCGCACGCGACGATTTCGCGCCAGAACGGCAAAACGTAAATCAAAGTTCATTCTCGACGAACTTCGACATAAAATAAACAAAATAACTAGTGTGAACACACAAGTTCGAGGTAAAAACCCCCGGTTTGGGTCCCAAAAGCAGGGATTTGGTTAAAAACGGATATGGGCCTCCGGAGACTCAAAATATTTGAGTCTCCCTGCTCTGGGTCGTTGATGACGATTGTCCCTCAGTCCTGCAAAGGGGATAAACCCCCGACGCGGACTGAGAACGCCATTCTGTGAACTCCGACGATGACTTTAGAGCAGGAGCTGGAGACATGACACATTACAGTGGTTCTTAGAGCCAGACGACCCTCGCGACCAAGAGTTCGATGGAAATGGCGGCTACGACATAGATAAAATGCCGCCGGCAGCTGCAAGCAGCAGCAGAAACGTCAGAAGGGACTATGGCATCAACGCTTCACCGTTTGAAACGCCGTAAAGTGCGCTAGGAAGCTAGAGAAGATCTTTATTTTTTGGGGGCTTCTTCTCCACAGCCTCTCCTCACCTCCAGGGACCTAAGGGAATTTTTTGGGGACGGGGTGGGGAGTGCCCACCCCCAAACCACCAAGTTTTTCCCTCTCTTCAAGGTTCCCTCCCTCCCTACTTCAACCAACAAATTGGGACAGCACTTCTTCCAAAGGCCAGGGGCTCTCAAATCTTGATGAAGCTCTAAAAAGAGGGAGGAATACACCTTGGGGACTTTTGGCGGCTCCCCCAACGTTGCCGGCTCAAGGAAGACGCCGCCAAGGGACGCGAGACGTGCCAAAAAGACGCAAGAAGAGACCAAGAAGACCAGAAGACAAGAAGACAAGAAGTCAAGAAGAAAAGTAGTCGTTTTGCTCTTGACCTTGTACTTGCTTGCGTTCTTGCTCTTTTTCCTACTTTTGTGAGCGGTACTCACACTTCTAGTTACTCCCTTGTATTGTTAACGTCTGTTTTCCTAGATTCTAGTTGCTACAAAGTGCCGTGAGTCACGGCTTAGGAGGACTAGTTTCCAAACCCACAACATTGTGCCGACGTGGCAGCCTAGGAAAATAGAAGTTTGAATTGAAATTGCCTCACCGATCGTGAGAGCTAGATTGTAGGAGGCGATTCCTCCTTTAAGTTGTGGGGTGATCCTCACAATGACCTTCACATGCTAATTGCACAAACGACGAGATGGCAAGTGCCGGACCGTCCAAGACAAACAAGGGCAAGGTGGTGACAGCCTCACCATGAGCTCTTGGCGGACTCCAAATTTTGGGAGCCGCCGCCGCGAGCACGGTTGCCAACCCAAAGGAAACTGTACCGCCAAGGGCAACCGTACCGCGGAAGGCAACCGACGCCAACCTCGGCGATACCAAGCAGCATGCGGAGGCCGAAAAGGTACTCGACGAGCACGTCGACACGCACGTGGGCGACCCCCACACGACCAACGACGTGATGGAGGCGGATCTCCCAGGGGGATACCCTGACGAAGAGCACGACGCCGACGATGGCGAAGGCGATGAGGATCGCGACCATTGTCATCGTCGTGCGACAAAATCGAGCCGATTTCTCGAGAAGGACAAGACGTCCACCGCATCGCCTCAAGCTGCCGATGGTAGCGAGACTGCCGAGAGCAACAAGGGCATTGAAAGCAGCCGCACGGGAAGTTCCCGCAAGAACGAGCCGGACGATGTCGCCGCGAAGGCAGTTCGCGATGACCATCGTAGGCTTGCGAAGTTTGCTGCCGAGGCCGCAGGCCGACTTAAGATCACCACCGATGGTGGAGATATGGCAGTGCTTGGAGGAATGGGGGCAGACCCTCCTTCCTACGATGCAGCCGCAATGGGGCAAGGCAACGTCCACTCGAGCGTCGTCGCCGACGACAATCTCCTCCGAAAGGTGGGACTCCTTGGAGGCGTGTACGCGAACCGTACCCTCTTGCAGTGGATAAGGGTGCACGGACAACGCGAGGCCCTGGCGGCTATTGCCGATGCTCTGACGACATCAGAGCTCAAGTTCGCGTTCGCAAACCTGCTAGCCCACGTTGGGCAGAGCATCACGGACCTTGACCGTGATCGCCAGCTACAGCGCCTGGCCGTCCATGAGGCAATCCACCAATGCAACGACCTCAACAAGGCGTTGCAGAGCATGACCTAGGTGCGGATGCAGCACCAAGCGCAACGTGCCGCAGCTGCGGATGCCACTGCCGGTGGCAGCGACGACTTGCCTACCTTGACGACTTCGGGGTTGGTCATGAACACGTCCTTCCTCCACAGTGTGGAGATCTTCCGGAAGGGCGTGAAGCTGACCGACTGGCTGAACCGCATGGAGCACGTCCTACGTCTCCACAGGGCTCCACTCAGCCAGTGGGGTGACCTTGCCACAACGCAGCTTGAAGACAAACTCTTCAAGTATGTGGTCAAGGAGTGGACTACGCAGCAGCCGCACCTCAAGTGGCAGCCCATGCCGTGGGAGGCCTTCTGCACGATCATGCGCAAGAAGTGCACCCAACGTGAGGAGGCGCAGCGTGCCTTCCACAAGATCAAGGACTTCAGGCAGCTGGGCAGCTTGCTCAAATCCTACTTGAGCGAGTTCGCCGCACTCGTGGAAGAAGCCAAAAGCTTCACCGAGGGCGATGGGACTCAGACCTTCAAGTACCCGGAGTGCATGCTGCTGGAGTACTTGCGTGATGGTCTTGCCAGCAAGAACCTGAAGGAAAAGACCACCACGACAGCCACTGGCCAAGCTTGGACAAGCTGGAGGCCGTTGCGGGACTACATGAGCGAAGTATATTTGGCGAACCCGAAGCACTACTCCGATGCATGGCCGAATGCACGTGCACAGCAAGGCCGCGACATGCGCATGGACGCTGCAGGGGCTGGTGGGTCAGCTGGACAACGAGGCGGGGCCAAGGGCAAGCAGCCTGCAAACCCTCCAGCCAAGAAGGCTGGTGGATACAAGGGCCCCAACAACAAGCGCAGCCACGAGAATGACGAGCTGTAGGCGTCGCGTGAGCGACGCAACACATCCTTCCACGAGGGATGCAGCCCGGCTGCACTGCATGCAGCCGGGCCACTTTGGGGCTCAGTGCCCTCAAGCTGCTGGGGGTGGACAAGAGGCCGCGGCGTTAGCTGCAGCAGTAGCACCTCGTGGGGATGGTGCAGCAGGAAGCCGCGGACAGGGCCATGGACAGGGTCGCGGTCGCGGCCATGGACAGGGTCGCGGTCGCGGCAATGGGCCCGGTCGTGGTAACGAACAGTGCCGTGGGCGGGTTTTCCCCACCCCTGAGTGACGTCAGTGGGAACCACTAAGGGGTAAAACTGGATCACAATTGCGGGTTCATGTTTTCAGATGAGGATGTTAAACAATTTGAGTTTTTGACGAGTTCAAATTTCTCTGTTGTCTTTTCTCCTCTTGATGAACCGCATTCTACACTTGCTGACCGACATTGCCCACTAAACCTTGCATCTCCGGACGAAATGCATGATCGTACATGCTTAGTGGTGGCGACATCGATCACTGTGCAAGAGTTGTGTGATACAGTGATTGAAGCAAACGCCCTCAAAGCAATGAGTTCAATCACGTTTGTAGTACCCTTAGTTGACGATTTTCACCCAGTCAAATTCAAATACTGGAAGGTGCTAGCCAAATTCACACGTGCCCATAAGATGTGGACTTGAGTGGGTGAATCATGGGAGTTGCAACGCGTGTCGTACAGATTCCGTGTTTATCACAAACTCAGCTTGCCGTCATCGAGCCTCTTCACTCGGAAGAGTGGGGACAACATGATGATGCAGTTCAAAGGACACCTAGCTGGTGCTACCGTGAACGTACTTGCTGACATTGGAGGGGACGACTCTTTTGTTAGCCTTGGCTTTACCCGACAGGTTGGCTTAAGGTACGAGCCATCGAATGGCGCCGTTGTTGTCGGTGACAACCATACGGTACCCGTGATTGGTACTTGTAAAGTGAAGATTTGTATTCAAGGGTACACACAGAGTGTCACGTTGAAGGTACTCAACCTTCTTGACCCGTTTGACGTGGTGCTAGGTGATCCCTGGCTCAGTGACAACAAGGCACTAATGTGCTTTAAATCAAAGCATTTGATCCTCCAAAAAGGACGACGTCACTTTACGTTGATTCCAAGTACGGAATTATCACCGACCCGACTCAAAGTCCATGCCAGCTTCTGTGGAATACAGATCAAGAGACGTATTCGACAAGGTTGTCGATACTTCTTGGCTCAACTGCAGAAAGTGGAGGACGACGTGACGGAAGACACGCCACAAGAGATCAGATCTCTATTGGCGGAGTTCTCGGATGTATTCCAATACCCACCGGCTGGGCTTCCACCAGAAAGGCACATGGGCCACACGATTCCGCTACAATCGGAGGTGACTCCTCTGTTCAGAACCATGTATCACCT
>SZWC01008802.1:36050-49159 GCA_023375785.1 Penium margaritaceum
GAGGAGGAGGAGGACGACGACGACGACGACGACGACGACGACGACAAAAACAACAACGACGAGGGTTTTACACTGCCGCAGCAGTGTTTGGCAAGGACAACATCCGCACTCACATCGATCATGCATCGGAGGTCACTGGCCAGGGCAGATTCCAGGTCGCATGGTACCCATCGGTCAAACACCAGGGTCTGCTCCACCTGCTTGCGCGCAGCAGGTGTTGAAACTGCAGCAGCAGTTTGCTGTGGCCTTGACTCTTCAAGACCTGGGCTATGGTGGTCATGCAAGTCCGCATCTTCCTTCTCATCCTTGGTTGTTTGCCAAACACCCTCCTTCTTGACCCTCTCCTCCTCCTTCTCAACCTCCTCTTCCTTCTCCACCTTTGTCACCTCCTGGTCGACCTGAGGTTGATGCAGAACACTTTCCCCCTCTACCTTTTCCTTCTTGGCCTCTCCTTCCTTCTTCACCTTCATCTCTGTCCTTGGCTCCTGCGCAAGCGTGGGTTCCTGCTTCAATCTCCTCTCCTTCTTGTTTGCCGTGGTTTTTGCAGCAGGCCTTTGCTTCTCCTCGCAGTTATCGACATCTGCTTCCTTCTTCACCCGCTGCGTCCTCTTCTTCTTCTTCTCCAACGCAACTGTCTCTTCTGCTCTCTGTTCTTCTGCTTCAGAGTGCAACACCACACACACTTGTTTGGCGTGCAATAGGCTTTGTCTCGTTATCTCACTCATGGAGATGAGACAGGACTGATCACCAGCCTGCTGCTCCTGCTGCTGCTGCTGCTGCTGCCACCGCCCTGCAACCTCCTCAGCCACGACAGGCTCGCCCTGCTGTATGATGATTTCTGGCTCCTGTGTCACTTCGCATTCCTGCTTCACACCCACTAACCTCCTTGCATCCACCGCACCTGTGGATGTGGACACACCATCCTCCCTCTCTTGCTTCACTGCTCCCTCTTCCCGCCCCTCAAAAGCCTCCTTCTTCATTGACCCCTCCTCCTCCGCCTTGGTTTCCAAATTGACCGAAGCATGAACAGCTCCATGTTCAAGCTTCGGTCTCAACTCAGCTTGTTGTTGCCAAATGGGAGGCCCTCTACAAGGCATGAGCACGGGGCCCTCGTCGTCCTCCTCCGCCTGCACCATCACCTTCACCACAGCCGCCGCGCCTGTGCACGCCCATTCCCTGCGCAACACCGTCCCGTGCGCAGACGGTCCACAAGCGAGGCCTTGCCCATGGCCTACGTCGACCCGCACGTCCTGCGCGCCCACCTTGCCTTCCTCCCCATCCTTCTCCACCCAATCCGCGGCAGCCGTGGCTGCAAACTCAAACCGGCCAGGAATTGAGGAGGAAGAGACGGCACGGCAGTTCCCTTGAAAAACCCCAAACCCGGACCCGTCATCGTCTCCGAAGCCAGTCCCCAGCCTCCGCCTTGTCGGGCTTGACAGCCCAGCGGCACGCGTGGTCGTCCACACAGGGCGGGGACGCGGCGGCGAGGCGTCGGTGGGTGATGGGCGCTTGCGGCCGGCGTTTGGGGCGTCATGGCCACGGAGGTATGCCTCCGCCTCTTCCCTCGTCTTGAAGCTCTTGTGGTCGCACTTTGGAAAGCTCTTCACCTGACAGTGCAACCCGCAGCGATCGGCAGACGATGGACCGTTGAGGTGAGATGCTACAGGGTTCAGCGCATGATGGGGACCATGCACAAGCATGTTGGCTTGTCTGTGGATCACAAATGCGCATGTGCGTGTGCACGTGCATGTGCATGTGCCTAGACAAGCACATGTGCGTACCCACATGCACGTATTTGTATATACATGTCCAAATGAGATCAATCTACGTTGGTGGCGCATGCTCTGCCTCTGAACAAATTTGTCCATTGGCGACAAGACATGTGTGGCCACTCACTGCCATTCTTCACAGTATTCATACAACTTACCAGTACATGAATATCGTTCTCATTCTACACGACAAACAGACGGACAGACGGACGGACGGATGGAAGGACGAACGGACAGAAGGACGGCCGGACGGACAGACGGACGGGCGGACAGACGGACGGTCGGACAGAACGGGTGGAGGACGGACAGACACACGGCCGGAAATGCCACGCCCACCTGCGCCTCACAGTCAGCCCATGTAAGGTAGATGCCTGGCTGCCTGCCCTGCCGCACGGCATAGAACTTGGCAGACGTCTTGCCCCTCATCGCGGCAGCTATGGCTGATACTCCCCCTCCTCCTCCTCTGCTGCTGCTGGGCATGCGCGTGGGCGACGGAGGGAGGCGGAGCGCCAGTAGTCGGAACGCCAAGGAGGATGCCGCTAAGCTATGCATCAAGGACGGGGATCCCTTCCTAGAAATTTCAATGTGGGCTTCCCCTCGGATTTCTCCTTCTTCCCTGTTGGAGAAGAGAGCGCGAGCCTGAGCTGCGAAATTTTCCGCGCTGCTCTCACCTTTTACCTCCCTCCCTCTTTCGCGGTGGCGGAATGGTTGAGCTGAAGATGTGGAGAGAATTATGAGGGAAGCAGGGTGGTCTGGGTTGGGGCAAGTGAAGAAAAAATGGTGGCAGGGGATGAGGAAGCTTGCAGGAGGGAGCTTGATCCAGATTCACTGGGGTCAGGTGCGGCAGGAAGTGCGGGTAAACATTGATTGCCGCAGACCCTGACGAAGAATTTTCCGCGGACTCGTCCGCGGGTGATAAGAATACTGGAAGCTCTACCCCTATTCGCGCCAAATACTGTTCCCCAATAGCTCACCCGTAGCGCGCTGAAATCTACCAGCTAAAATTTTTCATTGGGAGAAATCACCCTTCTACCCAATCCGTGAGGGTGGTGGTGACGCCCTACCCAGCGAAAAAATATGATTTTGACGCTCTGCCCAGTCTCTTAAGAACTAGGACTGCCCTCTACCCTTTTTCATTTGGGTACATGTAGGGATTACCCACTAGATTTGAATGTGTGTATGTCGAACCCGACGTTTGGAAGAATAAAACTACCTTACACAATATTCCGAAGAATAAGACTCCCCTACCCGTTTTCATGGGAATATTACCATTCTACCCACGAACAACGAGAAGAGGCAGCATGTTGACGCTTCATGCGATACAACGTCGACGTGCTGGCATCGAAAATTTCTCTGAACAATCACAAACCTCTCGTTCGAGGGGTTTGTGAATGCTCGAGGGGTGGGGTTGTGTTTGGTTTGCATGGCGGGTCCATGGCTCCCCATGTAGTCAAAGAAAACCTCCTGAGCCCCTCATGGGGCCCAATAGGAGCCGGTGTAAAACAAAACCCCTAGAAACCCGAATGAAAGTCAAGGTGTGATTTGAATAGGGTTTCCATGTTAAAACTATAAGGGTTTGTTTGTTACCAAAAAATGACAAGAAATTCTACTCGATTTTGAAAAGAGGCGTTTTTTCTCGATTGTGATGTAGCAATGACCTTTTTTACACATAATCCCTAGTTTGATTTAGGATTTTGTTTTTGTGTGCGCTCTGCTCATGCAGAGCATATAAAACCCTACATCAAACGAAAGAATTTGGTTGACATTAAAAACAAAGAGGCCATCGCTCGATTGTGATTCTTGCCCTAGAGCGAGAATCGCGAAGGGGGATGGACATGCCACACCTCGCTTCGCTCGATCAGCGGCGCGTGCCGCTAAGCATGGTGAAGCGAGTGTGCACGGCATTCCTACTTTTTAAGTCACTGGGGAAGGCATCAATATAACTTGTTTTTTGGGTAGGGCGACACCACCGCCCTGGCGGATTGGGTCGGATTTTGCACCATGGCTTTGACTTCCATGATTTTTGCCTCATATCCAGATTTGTTAGTTAACGTGTCGAAAAAATCATTTTCCAAAAACTCCCCTTGTAACATTTATCGTTGTGGGTTTTATTAAGGTTTGGGCTCCTCCTAAACCCCGCGGTAGCGTAGTCTGGGAAGAGGTTCTCTTTCAACAAATGCGGATTTAGTCTCCCAAAACATTTTGCACGTGTAAACGTTTGTCTGCCAACTCGAAATAGAATGCATACCGTGAGGAAACACTGTGAGTCAATGGTACATGGTCAAATTTCTCGAGTTGGCTATGGTAATCAGAAAAGCCGCCCTTTGCGCTAACATGAGGTCCCCTTGAACGAGGGCCACTTTATCCATTCATCCCAGTGCTTTCATGAAAGGAATTTTCTCAAGTCTTCTAGGAATCTTCCGCAAGGGCTTGTGGCCACCATATAGCCATGATTCACTGGTCGGATATCTTTATGTTACACCCATGCCAACACGATTCCCTTAGTCTCATGCCCAAAGAAATGCATCATTATTTCTCATACGTTAACTCCTAATAATAGTCATGCCACACCCATTGGCTTAACTTTGAGGCCCATGTGTCCAAGTCTTATGAACCCTTTCAACCTTTAATAGGGTTCTTCATGTCTAGGATAAGATACACATTTCCAAATCATTCTTTCATGGTATGTCACAGTGGAAATATTCGGTTCGGATGCATCCAAGCAAGGCTCTTGCAATTACCCTGTTGCCACATGAATTCGTGACAAAATAATAAATTTGAAAAAGAAGTCCATGTATTCATGTGCAACTCTAATACGTTTCTAGTGTTTTGTGTGTGATTTAGTAATTCTCTACAGATTTGTCAAAACTTTGGCAATAAAAAATTCAAAAGTGCAGCTTTTCGCTTCCCGCACGTGGCTACCAAGGTTGTTTCCGACTGAGATTCAACATTTTCATTCACAACCTCTGGGGTATTGAGCACCCATGATGAAATCTCGTTCTTTTTGTGTGATGTCCACAAAGATTTTGCTGTAATAGCGTGCAAACCCCAAAATATTTTAAAAACAAAACTTGTGTGCTACCTTTTAAATTGTTTAAAAGCACGAACTCATATGGAACTAGGTCTTTTGTTTGGGTTCGGTCACGATATACCCAGTTTTCAGAACCATATAGCTGATGTACCAATGTCGCACACAAAATAACGCATATGACAATGCCGCACAAAAAATAACGCATATGAAAATGTGGTAAAAAAACCGCATGTCAATGTTGTACATAAAACAACGCATATGCCAATGTTACATAGAATATACCTTAGGAACCCAGAAACGCTACAGATATGTCATGTTCCCGCCACATACCATGTAAAATTGATGCATGACATGATTTTCGTTGTTCACTATGTCTCAGACGGATGCACCATTGCACTTTTTTCCATGTCAGGTCCAAAACACTTGTTGTGATCCACCATGAAGAAAAGGGTGGGCGACTGGTTATTTTGTTGCGTAGGCTGGACGGATGGTTGCTTTTGTAATGAATGGTGGGCGGATGGTTGCTTTTCTTCCGAACCACAATCGGATCGTTCCTTTTCTTTCGAACGATGGGCGGATGAGAGTCACAGTTTGCGTTTTATAGGTATCTAAGCTATTTCACCCATTTTGTTTTGAATATGTCATGAAAAGATGAAGTGGGTACCCTACACCCAAATGCAACCATAAAAGACATGATTTGGGTAATGATCACCATAATCTCTAAATTTAGTCAACTTATACAGCCTAGAACTTCCCATCTATCTTGAACCTCCCATCTTGTCCATTTATGATAGAGAATGGGACACCATTATGTCCATGTCATTGTTAAGGAATAATCACGCACTTCCCTTGGCAACGACTTTCGTGTTTGTTTAAAAGAAGTACAAAATATTGGATTAGTAGTCTGCTTCCATGAGAATCACATATAATCCATCTAGTAAGGCAAGAAAACAAGTCATGAAATGTATTGATATTTCTAATGATGGTTCCCTTGATACTGGTAATGGTGAAAGGAAACCGAAAGGATTGGTTCAACAAGGACTAACGTCAATGTCCCTCCTCACGCGACTTACAATGGTTTCCAATGTCACTTTGCATCGTCTCCCTTTAGTAATACCTAAAAAATTTCCAAAGGGTGAAATAGCACAGATACCCATCAAACGCAAAGTGTGGCTCTCATTCGTCCGTCGTTCGAAACAAAAGAAAAGATCGGCCCGTCGTTCAGAAGGAAAGCAACCATCTGGCCATCGCTCTCTGGGAAAGCAACCATCCACCCATGGTACTCTCACTTATCAAGGACTACTAGTACTTGTATTATATGTATTGCACCGCGGGCTCGTTGTTCCTTTTTTTCGATTGAAATCAATCTTCGAGCTTCATTTATGCAGTCCGTACAATGCGACGTTGTATGAGGTTCAATGCAATTGTGAATGTGTACACATATATACAGAAACAATTGGTTCCGCGATCCGCTCGGTCACGAACGGAAGGGGTACTCATTTTTCCATAACAAAAGAGGTATTCTGTTTGCTTCGTTGTTGCTTATCGTTTGCCATGGTGACGTTACATGCACTCGAAAACAATAAGGCGGATGAAACACGGCCTGCATGCAGAGATGCCAACTTGGCTGCCAAACCTGCATGTGCGCAAATGGAGGGGCTCTAGTCACCTCCGTCTCTTGTCGCACGTGTGTACTACATGAGGATTGGCTGCATGACCCCTCCATGTACGTTGTAATGGTCCCTGACATGCGTTGGCAGAAGTCAGAGTCAGCGTGAGCATGGACGGAGGCTAGCGGCCGCCCCCTCTCCCCCAGTGTGTGTGTCATTTCGACATGTCAAGCGTCGGGGTGCAACTATGCCAGGGTTTAGTGTGTTTGCAGTGGAGCATCAACATGACACTCTCTCTCTCCTGATCAAGCGAGGTGAGTCGGGATGCAGGGTACCTGAGGCATACATTGTATTGAGAAAATGTCAATGTGCCCATTCCGAGCGTTGTGGCGTCCCAAAGCTGCGGCAGTGCCCAAAGGGCGGAGGCTCCTGCCTCCGCTTGACCGGTTCGTGTAGATTCCACAAGGCCGTCCACTCGTCCACCCCTCTCATGTGCCCAGGCACTGCGTTCTACAATTTTTGCGCTCTCACCACTGCTAGGCCCACTTACACGAGGACGGGCTGTCACCACCGTTCAGGGGAGCTTACCCGTGGCGGCTCACTTCCACGTGCCACAACCACTACCTCCCCGTCATGCGCCCTCGCTGGCAACAGGCGTCACAACTCTGTCTGACCCTTCAAAGAAGGGGACGGTCAAACTATCCAATGTCACAGAAGGCCACTGCTACATACCGACTATTGGCAGTGGTGGATTGCATGATACATATCATAGCAAATGGCACAAGATCCGACAACACCTCCGGCCATACTCGGAGTCATCATCAAGGATGCCCCAAGGATTTTGGTGGCCAACAATACGCTGTACCGTGCAAGATCGATGGCACAAGCCCAACACATGGGCGCCAATCCAAAATCATGGGCTATGTTTCCGGCGCTGTGTCAGGAGGTATGTGCCTTCGCCGGCCTCGCATTGTTGTTCACCTGTGTTCTGCCTTCCCTCCTTCAAAGTCTGACAATTTTTTCATGTGGGCATGTAGCCGAAACGCATTGATCCGGCCACGCATGCTATGGTGGAGCAGGATGCACATAACAAGTTGAAGTGGGCTTTTCTGGCGCCTGGGGCCACCCGCCTTGGCTGGGACTACAACAGGAGGATCATGACAATGGATGGCACATTCTTGAAGAACGGGCACAAGCAAGTTATGCTGGTCACGCAATTCTTTGCCGCAAAAGACCACGCATGCCCCATGAACTGGGCACTGTTATCTAGTGAGAATGAGGAAACGTGGATGTGGTTTTGCGAGCATTTGGCACGAGCTTATCCCATTGCTTGTACTGCAAGTGTAGTCATTGTGTCGGACACAAAATCTGGCCTTACGAAGGCTCTAGTAAGATACTTGCCAGTTGCTACCCACACTTATTCTGCCTGGCATCTAAGTAGAAACATCCAAGAGAAGTTCGACAAGAAGGCAACGTACTTGGCCTAGAAGTGCGCACAGGCACTTACCCATGAGCAGTTTCAAAGAGCGGCACGTCACCTATGGGAAGCGAGCGAACGTGATGTTGACTACCTCATCCCAGGCCAAGACAAACGGGGTGGCATTCCTCTTCAGAAGTGGACCTCATGCATGTGCCCTGTGCCTCGGGAGAGGCACATCACCAGCAACGTGTTAGAGCCGCTCAACGCCCGTATGAGAGCCCTCCGCAAGCTCTACCCCTTCTACTGCTTCTTGCAAGTGTACTACTTTGTGCAGGGTATCATAGCACAACGCCGTGAACAGAAAGCCAAATGCAACGAGACTCTTGTCCCGGATCCAACAAAATTCCTACTTCACAGCTCTGCAGTTGCACGTGACTACGACATCATCATGGAACGGCCGTCCTCGGCAATGGTTCGTGGCCCAATAAATCGTTTGCCCGCACATGGACCTTGCCATGGGAAGCTATGAGTGTCATCGGTGGCACAAATTTCGCCAACCATGCCAGCATGCCTGTGCCGTCATGATGGAGGTGGCTAAAGACCCGACTGCGCATGTGAGCCGTGGGCAGACACTGAGGTATTGGAGCCTCACGTACGCCAACCACATGCCGTCACTCTCCGCCGCCAGACTGTATCAACTTGTGTCGTCTAGATGGGGGCAACCAGGACCGCCGCGGGGCCGTGTTCGTCCCAGTAGTGCCTGCATGGAGCGTGTGCCGCTTGGGAAATGAAACTTCATCTGCCCGAAGTGTGGTCATAAGGGGCACACGAAGAAGAGGTATCCCAACCCTAATGCACCTCGGCCTCACACAGCAGCAGCAGTGCTAAGAGCAGAATGCGAGTCAGCAGCAGGAGGAGGGGGTGCATGTGCATAGACTGGACAAGGGGCAGGGAGAGAAGAGGGGGAAGCAACGGAAGATAGTGATGCGTCTGACTACGACCCTGAAGCAGACTCGAGGGGATCCTTGACTGACGAGGAGGTTGGTGAGGCAGTCGCAGATGACTTCAACGACAATGTGTCCGACGGTGGCAGTGAGGACTCCCTAGGGTATGCGACAGAGCCAGAGACCGGACTGCTCACACAGGAAGGGTACGACGCTCAAGGTGCCAGAGTCATGGAGGAGCATTTTGGACTGGAACACGATGGAGAGGGTGACGCTGGAGAAGAGGCGGAAGAAGATGATGAAGAAGCAGACGATGTGAATGATGAAGTAGAGGAAGAAGTCCTCATCCATGCAGTTAGAGGCATGAAAGCCCTAGGGATCTAAGGTGATATTTCCATGAGACTTGTCCAAATGTTGTTGTTCACATCTTTATTTCAAGTGGGCACCATTATCCATTTGCTAAATACAATTTCATGTCACTTTACAAGGGAACAGGGGAGTATTCCTTCACCGCAGGCCAAGTCTGGAAGCACATACAAGTCATGTGCTAACGGTGTGCTCCGCATGGACAATAGGCGGCCAAAGTCATTTCATGAACAAGCTAGTGTGCTTGTGTCAGGGGTGGTCATCCTTAAGGCCAGTGTTTCCTTTCGAACATGTCCTCACATTTTCATTCAAAAACATTCCCAAGTGCGCGTTCTTCCTATGTTGAAAATGCAAATGCAGAAGTGCGTGAAGCCTAAGTTGTTGCAGTAGTATCACAAGGAAGGCATGAACTCTAGGCTAGTGCCACAGAGGTATCATGTGCTTCCGAACAAAGTATAAAAGGAGGGAACAAGGTCATTTGTACTTCTCTCAAACAGTTGCACCATTTTTCAGTGGAGTGCACGGTTTTCCCAATTGGACTACCCATGTGGACTTCATTTATATGTAGAGTTGGGAAATGTTAATTGATTTCAAGGTTTCACACAGAATGGAGGCGTTTAGAAGTCAGCTTGTACTATAGCACATGCCTTGAGTCCTTTCACATGGGTGCTCTATCGGAGTACACTCGGAAGATGTGTTCTACGATGCTGTTGAAGAAGTTGACGATGGGACGGTCATTCATCTTGATCGTGCGGAGGCTTATGGAAGTTCTTTGTGATTGTGCCCCATGTGTGACATCATTTTGTGGATCCACACGCTACCCCCACAAATACAGCAGTGGATAGTCAACGGCAAGCCCGGTCCTTTCGAGTAATGTGCGCACTACATAAACTATTGTTGCAAACATTATCCCAATGACTGGTTCATTCTGTCATTAAATGGTGGAAGACTAACATTGGTGCTTCTCATGCTCGCCATGTCTAAAGACACCAGGAAAATCTGGAAAAAAGGTATGGAAACATACATGACCTACCATGTAGAGGAGGTGTAGCATGATTCTTACTTAGAACAGTCGAACCCAGTTAAGTTTTAATACATTGTCCACATGTTTCTATGCGTAGATGTCCACATTCACATTCAGCATGACCACACTTGTTACTGCCTAAAGGCATTCATGTCATGTGTTTCCTGATTTGTAGCACTTAGTGCATTAATATGTGAGGTATCTGTCATATGCGTTTAAAGGGAGACCTCAAAAATACGAGAATACCCTGTACTTGAGGTACAATAGGTCATGACAACATAAGCAATGTACCCAGTCCTAAACCAACGTGAGTGGTCATAGTCTGACGCACCATAAAGGATCCGGATGGACCTAGGGCTACCAGTGTGGTGGTACCAGAGAGGACGGCAATGTGGCAGCTACACACACATGATGTGGCAAATGTCGAATGGATCACTTGGAGGGGGGCCCAAATTCTTGGAGTCCCGTGGGCTCTTGATGTTGTTCCACGTGACCCGTGCATCAAACTGGTCCATACGAGATCGTGGAGGAAGGAGTTATCCCCGTGGACCAAAGTGAGGAGCATCCGGTCCTCCATCCCACAATTGGAGCGACGGCATCGTATGACCTCTCAGCTTCAGCGGATCCAAAGAAGACATGTTTCCACGTGAAAATTGTGCCAGTGCAGGAGAAGTGCGAAATGCAGAAGGCGTGACTCATAAAGTGCACAAGGAGCCGTGGTGCGGCATTGAAACACGTCTGGTACGTTCTCTCTCCTGTCAAAACTTTCCCGTTCTACAATCTCGCACACCAAAGTGGGTCCAGATGGACCCATGGCTGCCACTAAGGTGAGCACCATGCAGGACGGCGATGCGGCGGTTTGACAACCAGGAGCCAGCATGGGTATGCAGGACACGGACCGAGTCCACTCGATTCCCACATGCGCTTGATGTTAACGCACCCGACCCACCCATCATACAGGTCCGTGTGGCAGGCATCATCCACATATATTGCCCATTTCTCCAGTGGCGGCAATGGAAGACCATTGAGCGACAAGTGTTGCGAGGACGCCATGGCTGGGGATCGAATTGAATATAATGAACAACAAGTTGCAATTGCTGTGCAATTACCTTATGAACTGCCTTTCTGACCTCAGTTTGTGCAACAGTTGGCCTTCCGCACGTTTTCCACTATGTCACATCAAATGGGATCGTTGTCGTCAGTGAGGTGGCGGTTTGCGTACTGCCTAGTCAGCGACGCTGACGAGGACCTCCTCGAATGTCACCAGGGGCGCGATGCAATTTGTTCGAAAGATATCCGACGACACGTGTCTAATGCCTTCACGCGCGCATATCCTTCATGCAAATGGTCCACAAACTTGCAACGATTTATGTTAAACCTAGGCCCTACAAAACATGGTTTGTGTAGAGTATTTTTCCCACGGGCTGCGTCTTCTGAACCTCCGCCGAAGGTTTGGCGACGTACCTGCGCTTGGGCACGGGGGTTTCGCTCCGTTACTATTCACGTCTGAGCGAATAGTGCATGGGCTACGGAGCTATGAATTTATCTCGATTTTCGGATGGGTAATATTTTTACCGCGTGGGCGGCTGGTTGCTTTCTCGCTCGGTGTTGATACCTGGGTTATTTCTTGCGGTCCATTGATACCTGCGTTATATCGTACGCAACTTTAGCATATCAGTTATATAGTTCCGAAAATTGGGTATATGGTGATCAAACCCGTTTCTAAATTGACTTATGATAACCAAAAATTAACATTGGTCGCTTTCTTTGCACTCCTCCAAAACGATATGTTGAGATACCACTAAGTGGTGAGCTGATGTATTGAGTACATTGATACCGACACTACAAATAATCAAACTTGAACGTAACTTTATCATTTATGCCAAACTGTTCTAAATATTTTGCAACGAATCACACAATATACATCATGTGCTCCATCTCTAATATGTTGATTTTTTCCATCTTTTTTTTTGTTAAATCAGATTATCACTTAAGGTTAAAACTCATTAAAATACTTGAATTTAGACTCAAAGAATATTGTGAGATATTTGAGGGCATTGTGGTCAATGCAGATGACACATCGTTGAAATTCATACCTTTTCAGAATGGCCAAAATACCTTTTTCTTATACCCTGTACTTCAGCTTTCATCAAGGTTGTTATCAGGACATGTATATGACTGGCTATTTGCCACCATAATTGTCTTAAAATAAAACAAACTCTAATACATGATTGGATGTGTCACTGGCCTTGATGTCGCATTTATGGTTGATCATCCCTACAAGATACACTCTCCATAGAGTGTACATGTGCTATGCATGTCCTTGGAATTTTCACGGTACCTTCATGGAAGATACATCATAAATTAATCTTCTGTTTTTATCATAAATATTATAGTGTATTTGTATGTTTGAACACATGAAATTTGTGTGAAGTTATGAAATTGATTTTTCCATACTCAATTAACCCATGGTTTAGTTTTTTCACAACCCAATTTACTGTTTGCTGACGAAGACGTACATTTGTCCTCATACATTAAAAGTGCTATTTCTGTAAGGATCTCCAAAGCCTATCAATGGACACGGAAATTGTAGGAACTAAATCTCCCCGATATTTTATTCCGGGTTATCGAGTATTTTTAAATTCCTTTCCTGGACTCCTGCTTGACCCTGTGGTAGCGGTGCCAAGCAGGTTGCCTTGTGTCATAGGGGGGATCTCATACCTCCGACTCACACGAATCACAAACCTAAAACTGTCGATCAAATCCATATACAAATGACACCCAGGAATGTGGGTTCTAGTTTTTTGCTTGCCTTGGCCCACCCTCCACTCAACAAGGCTTGAAAATGGTGAACTCACGTCGTCGATCGTAGATCATGGATCATCGTCGGTATGGATAAGTCGGATTGAAATGGTCTCTCATTACATTAGTGTATTTCTTAACTT
>SZWC01008802.1:49456-62361 GCA_023375785.1 Penium margaritaceum
AGAGGGGAGGACTTCGTGAACAAGTGTACAAGTACACTTGCGTCTGTTTTCTATTCCCTGCAAGATACTCCTTGCGCTACACTCCCCCAATACATTCACCGTGTCTTGTGGGGGAGGGGGTGTCATTTCTTTGCACATATTCCGGCACTCGCTGTCGGGTGTCGTTTCTATGCTCGTTCCTATGCTCGTAATCCGGCACTCCATCGTGAAGCACGCAAAGAAATGTATGGGCGTAAATACCTAAACTCCTTATCTTTAATACCTGCCATTCAGATAGTTACATCAATGCTGTCAATCTACTTAAAACTTATGTTAATGAATGCACATATGTATCGTTCGGGTCCTAGGCAATGCCTGGCAGATTCAGACAATGCCTTGGCAAGGCTTGGTAATGCTTAGCAATTCCTTGCAATGCGTGGGCCATGCCGAGAAATACCTGGCTATGCCTTGGCAATGCCTGGCAATACTTGGCAATGCATGGGTAGTACCTGGCAATGCTTGGGGAACGCCTGGCAATGCTTGGAAATACCTCAAAATGCCTGGGCAATGCCGAGAAATACAAGGCAATGCCTTGCAATACCTGGCAATGCCTGGACAATTATTGGCAATACCTGGCAATGTGGGGACAATGCCAACCAATACATGGCAATGCCTGGACAATGCCTATTAATAACTGGCAAAGCCTGGCAATACATGGCAATGCCTAAACAATGTGTGGCAATACCTAGCAATGCTTCGGCAAGTCCTAGCAATACCTAGCATTTCTTGGGCAATGCTTGACAATGCCTAGTAATCCTTGGCAATATCTTGGCAATGCCTGGAAATACTTGGAAATGCATGAGCAATGCCTTAATATACCTGGCTATGCCTAGGCAATGTCTGGCAATACTAGGCAACGCCTGGGCAATGCCTGGGCAATGCTAAGAAATACTTGGCATTGCGTGGGCAATGCCTAGCAATATTGGCAATGCCTGGGCAATGCTTGACAATGCTTGGAAATCCCTGGCAATGCCTAAGTAACGCCGAGCAAGACCTGGCTATGCCTGGGTAATGCCTGGCAACACCTGGCAATGCCTGGAAAATGCCTGACAATGCCTAGGTAATGTCTGGTAGTGCATGGCAATACGTGGCATTGCCTGGGAAATGCCTGACAATACTTAGCTATGCTTGGGCAATTCTTGGCAATGCTTGGGCAATGCCTTGCACTACCTGGAAATGCTTGGGAAATGCTTGGCAATACTTGGCCATGTATGCGCAATGCGTTGAAAAATGACAATGCCAAGGCAATGCCTGGAGAATGCCTGGCAACACTTTGCAATGCTTGGGCAATGCCTGGAAATACTTGGCTCTGCCTAGGCAATACCTGACAATACCTTGCAATGCCTCGGACATACATGGCAATGCCTCGCAATACCGGGAAATGCTTGGTAAATTCCTAGAAATGCATTGTCATCCTTGGGCAATGCCTGGAAATACCAAGCTTTGCCTGGGCAATGCCTGGCAATACCTGGAAATGGTTGGACAATGCCTGACGCTACCTGGTAATACCCGGCAATGCCTGGGTAATGCCTATCAATGCCTGCTAATGCCTGGGCGATTCATGGCAATGCCTGGCAATACTTGACAATGCCTGGGCAATGCTTGGCAAAACCTGGCTATGTGTGGGCAACGCCTAGCAATACCTGGCAATGCCTGGACAATACCCGGCTATGCCTGGGTAATGCCCAGGATTGCCTGGAAATACCTGGTATTGCCTTGAAAAGGTTTGGAAATACCTGGGAATGCCTGGGACATGCTTGGACATACCTGGTAATACTTGGCAATGCTTGGAAATACGTGGAAATACCTAGAAATTCCTAGGCTATGCTTGACAGTATGTGGGCAATGCCTGGCAATACCAAGGTAATGCATGGAAATGCTGGGATAATGCCTAGAAATGCTTGGAAAATGCCTGGAAATACTTGGTAATGCCTAGGCAATGCTTGGCAATAGCTGCCAATGCCTAGAAATGCCTGGGCAATGCCTGGGTAATTTTTGGCAATACCTCGCAATGCATGGAAAATGCCTGGTAATGCCTGGCAAGACTTGGCAATACCTGGAGCATGTATGGCAATGTCTAGCAATGCCTGTGCAATGCTTGGCAATGCCTGGTAGTACCTGAAAATGCTTGGAAAAAGCCTGGAAATACATGGGTATGCCTGGGCAATGTGTGGAAAGACTTTGCAATGTCTGGACAATACTTGGCTATGCCTAGGCAATGCTTGGAAATACCTGGTAATATCTGGCAACGCATAGGAAATTCGTGGCAATACCAAGAAATGCGTGTGCAATGCCCAGCAATGCCTGGGAAATGCCTACAAATGCCTGGGTAATGCCCGACAATGCCTGGGAAATTCCTTGCAATACCTTGGAATGCATGGAAAATGCATGGCAATTCTTGGCAATACCTGACAATGCCCGGGTAATGCTTGGCAATATTGGGAAATTCCTGGGAAGTGCCTGGAAATACCTGGCTATGCCTAGGCAATGTCAGGCAATGCTAGGCAATGCCTCGGCAATGCTTGGCAATACCTGGCAATGCCTGGACATTGCCCAGTAATACTCGACTATGCCTGGGAAATGCCTAGCAATACCTAGCAATGCTGGGGCAATGCATGGCAATCCTTAGCATGGCGTGGACAATGCCAGGAAATACCTGGCAATGCCTCGGCAATGCTAGCAATGCTTGGGTAATGCATGGAAATGCCTAGTAATACCTGGCAATGCCTGGACAATGCTTGACAATCCCTAGCCATGCCTTGAAAATGACTCGCGATGCCTGGGACATACCTTACACTATCGGGCAATGCGTAGGAAATGCCTGGCAATACCTGGCTATGTCTGGGAAATGCCTGGCAAAACTTGGCAATGCCTCGGCAATGCATGGCAATGCCTGGACAAAGCGTAGCTATGCCTAGCAATGCCTCGCAATACCTTGTAATGCTTGGGTGATGCTTGTTAGAAATTGGGGTGCAGTTCTGATGTGGCCTGATGGGTCTTCTACGTTCATGGTTGCTTTTTTGTAGGTGTTCTAAGCCTAAGCATAAGCTTTCTGGTCACCTCGCGCTATGTTTCTAGAAGTGGAAGAAAGTTCTGAGACCATCATTTTTGCAAAGGGAATAACACGATTTTGCATTTGTTTTTTCACATGGACATGATTTGAACATCTGGAGGGCTAGTCATGAGCCCTCCAACGCACAAAACCGTGCACAATTCGGATCACCGTAGCTCCCGCTATGTTAGCCGAAGCGCAGCACCCCAAACCAGCCGCTCAGTCGGCAACACGCACTAGATCGCATGCCGAGGTGCCCTCACACATCAAGGACCCATCAAACGCCATTCCGGAGGCGCAGATGTCCTTACGTGTAGTGGTGGTGCCCCTTGTGCCTTTGGGGTCTGTTTCGATGAGTTAATCATCGTGTTTGGTGATGGAGATTCATGTGGTTTGGAACTTGTTCGTGGACCTGCAGTCGGAATTTTGACGAAGTCCCCAAGAAACAAACTATACTACTGAGTTTTGGACTCTGAGCCAGGATTTTGGCCAAATCCCCCAGTAACAAAACTGCACTGCTGAAATCCGGCGGATCGTCCACCGGACACCTCGGCAGTCCTTACGGAGAAAAATCCCCGAATGGAATTTTGCTACTTGTTCCGGTCAATTGTTCACCGACAGTCAAACCGCGGCCAGCTCCTAAAGCTGTCGCGCACACCCCAACTTCAGATACCCATATCTCCCTCGTTACTTGTCCGAGTCCAGTGAAACAACTTCCATCAGATTCAGCAACTTGTCAGCTTTTAGGGACAATACTCCATTTTAGGATCCGAGTAATCCATGAGTCACCTGATCCAACTATGAGGAATTTCCTCTCTATGGGGACTCGTCGGTGCCTCCCGGTGCTCCACTTGGGCATGTAGAGGGGTAAATCTTCAACATTTTCCCCCTTGCACCTGACATGCTCGTTGCTCCTTCTTTCTCTCACTCATCTCCTGTTGTGCCCTCCAGCCCATCATAGCTGGTCATCCCAAGCCCGGCCAGACTGAATGCGTGCCGGTCCACGGGTTGCGCATTGGTCAAGCAATCCGCGAGCATGTCGTGCATGCTGCAGCACCACCTGCCCCTTTCCAACCATGTCCCGTGCGTAGTGATAATGCATGTTGATGTGCTTCATCCTCCTCTGGTGCATCGGGTTGTTGTTTAGCAAGATGGAGCCGAAGTTGTCCTCCTTCACCACCGTAGGCAACTACTGCGGCACGCCTAGCTCCCCCATCAACCTTCGGGGCCATACTACCTCATCAATTGCCTCGGCCAGCGCAATGGACTCCGCTTCCACTGCTGAGGTGACAAAACAGTCTTGCTTTGTGTTGCATCTGGAGACCATTGCACTTGCAAGTAAGAACATGTAGCCGGATGTGGACTTCTGCTTGTCCACATTGCCAACGTAGTATGCGTCCGTATAGCAACCAGACACAAAGGGTCCGTCCGCCCCTTGTCGTCGAACCTCAGGCGGGCGTGCCGCATTGCCTATAGGTAGCAGATGATGTGCTTGACCGCCTGCCAGTGTAGTGGCCTTGGATCGGCCACGTACATGCTCACTTGGTCCACCGCGTAGGCCAGGTCTGATCGAGTCACCACAATGGCGTACATGAGGCTGCCCACCGCCGGTTGGTAGGGCACCCCTCCCATATCCTCCCGCTTTTCTTTTGTCCGCGGTGCCATTGCCGCACTCAGTTCACAGGTTGTGGAAACCAGAATACCAACTGGTTTGCAGTCCTCCATGCCGTACCTCTTTAGCACCTTGGACACGTATTTGGCCTGTCCCAGCTCAAACGTGCACACCCTCCGGTTCCGCGTGATGTTCGCCCTGAGGTAGTACTCCAGCTCCCCCATGTCCGACATCTGGAATCTGCTGCTTAGCTACTCTTTTAGTCACTGTAGGCTCAGCAGATCTGTCGAGCGCAAAACAGGTTGTCCACATCGAGTGTGATAATCTGATGGAGCTGTTTGTTGCACCACACATACATGTCATCCGATTCACAGCGGTTGAAGCTGAGTTGTGCCATGAAGATGTCCATCGGTTAGTACCAGCATCTGGACAATTGTTTTAGCTCATACAAGGACTTTTGCAGCTTACACACCTCGCCCTCCGGTATCTCCACCCCCTCTCGCACCTGCATGTAGATCTCTTTATCTATGATTCCATCAAGGAAGACCGTCTTTTTGTCCATTTGGTGGAGCTCTATGTCCTTCGCGGCCGCCACCGCAAGGATTGCCCGGATGCTTATGAACTTGGAGACGGGAGTGAACGTCTCATCATAGTGCTCGCCCATACGCTGTGCGTATCCCTTCGCCACCAGCCACGCCTTGTATTTTTCAACCACACCTTCCTTTGTGAACTTGGTCTTAAAGACCCACTTTGAGCCGATGACATTGGCATCTTCCGGTCTGTCAACCAGCTCCAACGTATCATTTTTCGTAATGGACGCCAGCTCCGATTTGATGTCTGCGTCCCATTGATCCACTTCAGGCGGTGCAAGTGCCCCTTGCACAGTTGTCGGCTCCGTTAATGCAGCTAGCATGCACCACGTCATGCCGATCCATCGACCGGTACTTGTGTCAAAGTGTTTCTCCACGTTTCGTTGCCTCCCACTACAGCACGGTAGTTTTGGTGACACATAGTCCCTTTGCTACGATCCCTCCGACTCAGTACGCTCCGGTGAATCATCAACCGGACGGCTCCCCAAGGATCTCTCTCGCTCCGGCGAAACATCACCCGAACGACCGGCGCGTCCGGTGGATTTTCCACCGAAACCCTAAACCAACGCCCGATGCACTCTGTCGGGATTGTGCGCCTTGGCGCCCTTGGTTCCTCGTCCACCGGATCCTTCCGATGGATCTCCTCATCAGCTTGATCGTCATCAGAGTCCTCCGTGTCGGCTGCCACCGCTGATGCACCGTCGTGCTCTGATGCCGCATCCTCAACTTTGGCGTCCGCCGATCCCTTCTCGTAGTTAAGGAGCTGGAACCACTCCCATGTCTTTGGAGAGTTTACCAAGCTTACGTAATTGCAGGTGATGTAGCTCTACTGCTCGTCAAACTCGACATCTCGGTTGCGGATTACCTCCTCCTTGCGCATGTCCTAGAGCCTATATGCCATATGCGCGCTCTCATAGCCAAGGAAGAGATGCGACTTTGCCCGCGGGTCCAGTTTTCTATCACGCCGCTGCGCAGCTTGTTCCATCGCATGCACCTTGCAACTGAACACTTTCAGGTGTGCCACACTTGGCTTACGCCCGCTCCAAACCTCTTGCGGCGTCTTCCAGACACTTTTCCCCTTTAGCACCATTGTAGGAGTGAGGTTGATGGTGAAGCGCGCCGTATGCACAGCTTTCGTCAAGAAGCTTCGCAGCAATTCTTCATCCACCAACATGGTCCGTACCATGTTCAACAGCGTCTAGTTTGCCCGCTCCGCCACGCCATTTGACAGAGGCAACTACGTTGTAGTTTGTTCCCATTTTATGATGTGCTGTTTCATCCACCCGCTACAACCCACGTACTCTCCGTCGTTGTCGCTCCGTAGCGCTCTAACCTTCCAGTCAGTCTGCCACCACCGCAGCGACATACTCCTTCAGCAGGTCTAGGACCTCGCCTTTTCGGTTCATGAAGTACACGTAGAGTTTTCCATAGTAGTCATCTATAATGATGAAGAATTAAAGCGTGCCGCTCTTTGATGCTGCCTTGAATGATTAGCACGTATCGATGTGTACAACCTCCAATAGGTCTGATGCGCAGTTCACGTTCGCGTTGAACGGTTTGCGTCGTGCCTTGCCCAAATGCAAGGCTCGTACTTTTTGTACTTTGTTGTATCTGTCGACTCTTCCGCACCGTCGATGACGAGGGGGGGGTATTCCTCACTATGGGTGAGGAATACCCCTATTATCGGTGCCAGAGCTCCATATCAGCTCCCCTTCATTTGGCCAGGTTGACGGTACGAACCCGCAAGGTTCGTAAATCTGTTGTCGCGGGGATCACCCTGGTCTCCACAATGTAGAGGCCTCCCTTGCGCTTAGCCTCCAGCACGTGCTTGCCGCCACCATCCTTCCGCACGACTGCCCCTCTCCTCCTGAAAAGCACCTCGTACCCCTTGTCGGTCAGGCGGCTGACACTTACAATTTCAGCCAAGCAGGGTACGTGTTGCACGTCCTTGATGATGCGCTGCACCCGCTTCCCACCAACCACCACCTACACATCCACGTCTCCTTGACCAGCCGCCGGCTCGACTTTGTCGTTCCCAACCACCGTAGATTTGCTGGACTTGGTGTAGTTAGTGAACCCGAAAATCTTGAACTGGGTATGCTCCTCCGCTCCGGAGTCAAGGCATCACCTGTTGGCCTTCTTGAGGTAGTGGTTTTGAGTGTTGTTGAGGAGCGCCTGCTTACCTTTGGCATCTTTGCCACTGGCCTTTGCCTCCTCGGTGTACTCACGGGCTCAGTGGCCCTCCTTGCCGTAGTTTCTACATGCACCCTTCTTGGCGCCCTTCATACCGCCGCCATGTCCGCCTCCTCCCTTGGCCCCATTTCCGCCACCACACATTTTGGTGACGAGGGCTGATGAGGACGACGAGGACTCCCCAAAGATTCGTCTCTACGCCTCGTTGCAGATGTACTGTGCAATCGCACCATAGGTGAGCTTGTCCTTTGTCCATCCTCCCAGGAAAGTAACGAGAGGGCTCCAACTGTCAGGAAGGGCCATGAGGAGGGTCATCGCCTACAGCTGCGTGTCGATCTTCCACTCCACATCATTGCATTGTGAGGCGAGCAACTCGATCTGCTGCATGGCATGGATGACATCATCTCCCTCCTCATGTCTCATTGCCAAGAGTCGCTTCTTTACGAATATTCTGTTTGCCAGCGACTTGATGGATGGATGGCCCTGAGTTTTTTTAACACAATACGCACAAACTAATACAACTTTAAGTCTGTGGAAAAGGCAACGCTTGGTCAACTCCAGGTAGTGCTAACTCTGGTTACGAGATGGATGATGGAACCTTATGATCTTGTGTGTGAGATTAAGGCCATTCAGCTCCATTGCCCGGCCTCGTTGTTCGTGCGCCAAGCATCTTTACATTGTTTATAAGTGCCATGGATTTCCATTACAGAGGATCTTGTCGCTTCATGGAATAACTTGAAGAAGCTGATTGATTAATGTAGTATTTGTAGAGTTGTTGCAATCGCAACCCCCATCTTTATACTACTTATAGATCTCTCCTCTTCTACATCCACTAGCATCTCACATTCGGCATAGGGGAGGGTGTTGGGCAAGGGCGAGGGCAAGGGGATGGAAAAGCGGAGAATGGTACCTCTACCTATAATGTTCGAGGCCATGTTTATTAGTGGAAGTGCGGCATGAGTGAGCACTAAACTGGCAATTGCCTGAAAACGCTGACCTTGTCCTTGTGATGTATGCTTACTTGGAACTGAGAGCTTCCTCCTTTTTATTTTTATTTCTGCCAACTCCTCCACCCAGCCTGAATCCACCTTGACCTCTGCGCATGCATGCCACGATTTTAGCCACCTCCCTTGGGCTACCCCTCCATTAATCATGCGGATTGCAACTTTTGGGGCACCAGCCTACACCGGACTTCCATATGCGGCCTACATGCTACAGTTGTGGTACCGGCATGCTTACAAGAAGCCACACACTTTCGCCACACTCTTGGTCTCTTCGTACATCTCGACCACATTCGCGCCCGTTGAGGGCAGGAAGTGACAATTGAAACAATCCCTCGCTGATGTTTCATGCATGCACTGTCAAGAAGGCGGGAGTGTGTCTTTAGTTGTTGAGTCTTAGTTAGAGCTGTTTCCCATCGGGCGGCTCTGTGAGTTGTGCAAGAGAGTATGCCTAATGATTTCCCACGGATTGATCACTAGAAGTTTGGGGTCTTCTCTTAACGCCTTTTCGCGTGCAACAAGGCCATTACATATGTTCTTAATGTTGTGTTTTCCCTTTAAATTACAAAAATATGTCATTATTCATGTAATACATTGTTTGTTTCCCACAATCTATTAAAAAATTAAGAAATAATTGTATAATGTATTTTTGAATATCTATTCGTTGAATATTTTATGATAAAGATTACTTTAACATGACTCTAAATGTAATCGGTATTTACGCACCTAATGATTGTTTAAGGTATGAGAGAATTATATTTCTGAATTTTGATTTTCTTAACTATATCGGGGTTTCCTGTTGTGCATCATAGTATACCTCATACACTTTCCGTTGCCCCCCCCCCACCCCCTCCCCCCCACCAAGGAATAAAAGCATGGCGCCGGTTTGCATGGCGCCGGTTCAGGACCAGCTAGATTATGTTAATGGTGGAGTTCAGGATCGTTCACGCTGCGCGCATTTTCCACCCACACCACACACACAAACCACGGTCCTCTTACTCCTGTTTCTGTCCTGATTTGGGGTGATAGACTGCCGTTGAGAAGAAAACTGGTGCGTGTATGATAGAGGGTAGCTTTGATCCATTTGGTGTAGAGCGGAGGGAAGCCCATGTCTGCCATAGTTCTGTACAAATGCGGTCTGAGGAGTGTGTCGTATGCCTTCTCAAAGTCTACGAGTAGGAATGTAAGGTCTATGGGCCTATGCAGATGACACAACTGGGGGCCTATGCAGATGACACAACTGTCATGATTAAAGACAAAGAAAACCTAGACAAGGCTGAACAAATTCTAGACATCAGCAAAGACCTCACAGGACTCAAGGCTAACGCTGGAAAGACCATTCTTTTCCCAGCGGGACCACACACATCGCCCCCCCCTCCAAAAAGTACAACGAATCCACGGATCCACAAAGAATTCTAGGAATCAACCTAGATCATGACACACACAACACCACCATGTGGAACACCATCATCAAAAAACTTAAAGAAGCAGCGATCAATTGGCGAAATTTCCATTTCAGCCTACCCACCAAACTCATCATCATACGCACATACCTCATCCCAAGATTTCTGTACCATTCAGATATCTCCCCCCCATCACAAGAGTCCCTGGTCCAGATCCAGAACATCATCCTAAACTTTCTATCAGCTTCAAAACAGGAAGGAAAACTAAGATTCATCAACAAAAACACTGCGATCAATCACCAAAAAGATGGCGGCTTAGGCGTCCTATGGCCTACGACCCTTGTACACGCTCAGGGTGCTCTCCGCGCCTACGATTTTCTCACAGCCGCTCACCATACGTGGAAGTGGGTCGCAAGCAACTCTCAATGCTTTTACAAGAAAGGACATTTTTTCTTGTCTCACCCGGACATCCTAAAATTCAAACCACAGTTATGCCCCAGGTGGACAAACATTCTTAAAAAATTTATCGATTCTAACCCGGTTATCAATCCACCCTCACTCCTACGGCAAGAACTACTCGAAGAGTACGTAGCATTCAACCGTTTTCTTCTAAAACCGAATGGCAAACCTTTCGGCCTCGATAAAAGAGAGCACTACCTCCTTGAAAAGGAAGTTCAGCTCAAACACATCTTCCACACTCTTTTTCACAATGAGGACTTCACAAAATTAGCCGTTGACAAATGTGGGACAACAACTGTCGCACAAAATGTCATAAAAAAGGTGTTGCAGCAAATACCCACTGCCTGGCTCGCGATCATTCTCCACGAAAAGGAAGATAATGGCAAAAACCACCCCTTCTGGTGCATTTCTTCATACACAGACTCACTACCTGAACTCATCTACAAACTTGTACCACATGATGATGGGTACCTAGCAATTGCATATATGGTCAGCCCCACCCAAACAATCGAACCCACCACATTACCCGTCACACCAATTCACGACCTTAGCATTTGGACCCCAGTCCACACAATTGGCAACAATTTCATCGGCTGTTGTAACAACACCACCATACCATCTTGGAGGCTGTCAAGGCAAAAGAAACCTAAACTCATGGAAATTTATGACATCCTCATCAAAAAACAAACCAAGGAAACTACATATCAAGACAAGTGGTGTGATGAAACCTTCCCATCTTTCCCAAAGAATACGCTGTCAAGTATTCTACAATGTCATACACTAACTCCAAAACAACGGGACACAACTACCAAAATACTAATGAGAAGCATCCAGGTCCGCATCCGCCTCCAGTTCTTCCCACCTCCTTTCGAAGTCCTATGCCCCCTTTGTGAACTCATCGAAGAAACTGTTGTCCATGCTTTTGAGCACTGTACAAAAATCAACCAAATCTCACAAAAACTCCAACACAGCCTCTTCTACATGTGTGACATCAATTTAGGCACCAATTTCGTTTTCCACGACCAACATCCCCGATTCATATGGTGGCGAACACTTCAAGCGATCACCTTTCGTGAAATCTGGTCCTACAGATGTCAAGTCTCTCTCAAGACCAAAAAGGCTTTACGAAACCCCACAAACCTCATAGCTGGCTCAATCATAAAGCAATTTGAAGAACAACTCAATTTACACATACTCAGACTTCACCAAAAACAAGATGGCAAATCCCTACAACTCATGATTCGCCAACTCACCATAGACACCAAGACCTGCAAAATTGACAAAAACATAAAACCGCCACATCTCTCTATTCACCCAACGCTGAAAAATATCTGGCTGAACAAATCTAATTTTTTGGGGGGACGGGTACTTCAAAGCTCAGGGTAAAACCTGCCTTTGAACCCCCATGCCGCAGGGTTACGACCCGTGGTGAAGGTACTCTTAGGGGTGAGGGTTGGTGGGTGAGACTCCCACATAACCCAAGTAGGACTTCGGTCCTAAGTGGGTACCTAAATTGGTGTGACTTTGTCACATGAGGCGCAGTCTTTTGACTGAAAGCTTCCGCCAGAGAAGTTTCTTTGAACTTCAAGGGTGCAGCATAGGTTCCCTCACCTCTAAGGCGGTCTAAGCCAAAAAAAAAAAAAACAAAAAAAAAAACAAAAAAAAAAAAACAAGTGGAAAGTTGCACAAGTGTGCAATGGGTTACATAGTATACATACATTTTTTTTGGGAAATGTGTGAATGAAGGTTTGTGGTATGGCTTTGAATGGATTATTACTCATTCACTCATTGTGAAACTTGAATAAAATGATTTATGTAGTTTTTTGGTTGGATGTGATACACGAAGGCATTGATGGTGTAAAAAAACAGAAAATAATGATGTAAGGTAGCGAATTTCTTTAGCTAAATGTATATAGTTATATGTATATGTGTATGTATGTCTCTAAGTGTACAGACAGTTATATATATAAAAAGATATATACATTTAGGTCTCCGTCACCTTTTTCTAATTTATAACTGCTTCGTTTTACCCTTAACAATATGAATTCCCTCTTAGGTAGCCAGGTTCCACTCCTATGCTTTTTTGGTGCACAAGTTAGCCCTCTACCCCTTCCCGTTCTCCTCCCCGGTAGAGAAAGTTGAACAAAGAACTGTTCAAGACCTTTTTGCCATGTGTTGGTCGATGTGAGGTGGTCGCCTTATCTGCAAAGGGGTTGAGGCACAGGTGACGAGAAAACAAAAATGTGTTCCGGACAAAATTAGAAATTAGGCCATGAAAGAGACGCGAAAAGCGTTGGCAATGAGAAAGGGTGCTGGCAACAAAAGCAGAAATGCAGTCAACGAAGATAAGGACGCGACAGAAAAATTTACGCAGGAGAAACAAAAACAATGTTTCGGACGACGTGGAGGACAAAAGCTGTCGGTTGCGGGTGCTCTCGTCCTCTCCCGTCCTACCTTTCGTCGTGGCCGTTGGTGCGTCGACGTTCCTCACCCTCCCTCCGCTGCCTCTGTGAGTAATCGAGGTGCTTAGCTCTGAGGCTACATTCCCCCCCCCCC
>SZWC01008802.1:79422-97751 GCA_023375785.1 Penium margaritaceum
TCTCTCCCCTTCTCTCTCTCTCTCTCTCTCTCTCTCTCTCTCTCTCGGTTTGGCAGGTTCATGGCAGGGCAGATGGGGTGCATACCAGACTCGTGGCTGCCCATGGGGTACGACCGAGAGGTGAGCGAGTGACTGGGATGCCCATGGTGCCTTGGAAATGGAGACCCGGCTTTGTTTTCCGTTGCCTGTGCTGACCTTGTGCTTGTTGGTGTGTGGAGTCCAGTCAACGGTCGGTGCTTGCAGATTGCAATGGATGATGGCCAGCGTTGGAAGATTTCATCCCTGGTTGTGTGTCACGCTGCGTTCACCTCCGACGGCTGCTGATAGTGTTGGCCTCACCGCAGTAGCAGCAGTGGCTGCCGATAGTGTTGGCCTCACCGCAGTAGCAGCAGTGGCTGCCGACGCTGTCGACGCGTCCACCAAAACTGTGGCGCTGGTTCTTTCATGCAAATGCTTCCGCCGCCACTGCTGCTGCTGCCGCTGCAGGTGGTGCTGCCGCTGCTGTTTGCGATCGCGGTGCTGGTGATAGCGTGCCCGTGTGCGCTGGGGTTGGCCACGCCGACGGCCATCATGGTGGCGACGGGTGTTGGTGCGCAGCAGGGCGTCCTCATCAAGGGTGGCGCCCCCCTCGAGACAGCGCACAAGGTAAGACAGCATAGACGGTAAGACAACGTACAAGGTGAGGTGGATGGCGTCATGCGACATCATATCACACTCTGCCGTTAGGCAAGATGGTAAGAGGACGCTGCGCACGAGGTAGAGAAATCTAGATCCAACTGAAGAACACACACACTTGTGCTCTGCTCTGCAATCATGCTTGAGAAGCGAGTGAAGTCGGCTGCGGTGCCAGATAGAGTGGGTGTGTGTTTGCACCGTAGGTTTCTGCCATGGTCGTACCATTCACCATTCACCATGGTACGACAAGTCTGCTGTTTGGGTCGTTCTTGCTTCTTCTGGGTAGCGCATGGGAAGGCGAGCGTTTGCTACCAGTTTGGCGGTCACAGGGCCTGTCGCATCGCATGTGTCTCTTTGACAGCATGGAGTCTTTGTCATGGAGGCATCCTGAAGGAGTGGCTACCGAGTCAGACAGACCGAGACGCACACAGGCCTGTCTGCAGCCATTGCACACTGCATGCGTCAGCACAAACGTCAGACGGGCGGCACATCATGCTGATGCTCATGCGATCCTGAAGCATTGCACATCGCATTAGCCGGTTGCCTGGCGCCTCTCCAGTAGACGTCGGAACCCTTTCTCCCCTCCCCTCCCCCCCTTTCCCCTGTTCCCCCTTCTTCATGGCTCTCCCTCTCCTCCTCACACTTATCTCTGCCGCTACCCAATTTGGTTCACTGTTTCTCCTCCCTACCGATCCCGCCACTCCTCGGCAGGTGCGCTGCATAGCGTTTGACAAGACGGGCACTCTGACACGCGGCAAGCCGTCCGTCGTCGCAGTGAAGCCATTTGGAGAAACTTCGCAGGCCGAGCTGCTGAGCCTTACTGCTGCAGCAGAGGCCAACAGCGAACACCCGCTGGCGCGCGCCATTGTGGACTACGCGCGCCACTATTTCGTCTTTTCTGGCCCTGAGGGTACCTCTGATGGAGCCAGTAGGAAAGCTGCTGACCCGAGCAGCCCTGGAACTGGCAGCCAGCAGGAGGTAGCAGATGCAGCAGAAGCGGCGGAGGCAGCAGCTGCTGGGGTGAAGAAGGGCGACATGAGTTGGCTGAGAGACGTGGACAAGTTCCAGTCATGGCCAGGTCTAGGCGTGCGATGCACTGTGGACGGTGGAGTTTTTCTGGTGAGCCCCCCCCCCCCCCCCCCCCATACATATCCCCACATTTGCCCAAAAATCACAGTCTTCCTGTCTCTCATGAATCAAGTGGTTTTTGGTTTGGTTGAAGTTGTGGTTAGGGTTTTGGGTTCCATCTGCATGTCGATGGTGAACAAGGAGTGGCATACCAACATTTCTGTTTTCAGCCCATGTGGTGGGGGGGGGGTGGCAGTTTGGGCACTTGCTGTGTTGCTTTGCTGTGCTGTACTGTGGGTGCAGTACAGAGCAGCTGCAACGTTCCTGCTCTTTGTTGTCCCACGCTATTTGCTGGCAGGCTGGCAACCGCCTGCTGCTGCAAAGGGAGGGCATCGACATCCCGCAAGAAGTCGAAGCGTTTGCCTATGAGGCAGAGCAGCGAGCGAGAACGGCTGTGCTGGTGGGCTACCGCGGGCGGGCCATCGGCACCATCCTCATCGTCGACCCGCTCAAGCCCGAGGCTGCGGTGGTGGTGGAGGCGCTGGCGCGCATGGGCATCCGCAGCGTCATGCTCACCGGGGACAACCGGCGTACGGCAGAAGCGGTGGCTCGGGAGGTCGGCATCTCCGAGGTTATTGCGGAGGTGCTGCCTGCGCACAAGGCTGCCGCGGTACAGAGCCTGAAGATGGCGGGGGGAGGGGGAGGGGAAGGGGGCACGGTGGTGGCTATGGTGGGCGACGGAGTGAACGATGCGCCTGCCCTTGCCGCTGCGGATGTGGGCGTGGCGTTGGGGGCTGGCACAGACGTGGCCATGGAAGCTGCTGACATCGTGCTGATGCGGAACAACCTGGAGGATGTGGTGACAGCCATTGATTTATCGAGGACGACGTTTGCGAGGATTCAGCTGAACTATCTGTTTGCAATGGGGTACAATGCCCTCTGCATTCCCATCGCTGCCGGGGTGCTCTATCCGCTCTTCCGCTTCCGGTTGCCGCCGTGGGTCGCCGGCGCAATGATGGCTCTTTCGTCTGTTAGTGTGGTGTGCTCGTCGCTTTTGCTCAAGGCGTATCGAAGGCCATGCCTGACAGACTTGCTGTTTGTGGAGAGCCACAGATGAAGGGGCCTGTGGCGTATGGGTTGCGCTTCCCCCTTCCACTTGGCTATGAAGTTGCCCTTATGTGGCATCTCATAAGGTTGAGTGCACATGCCCCGCATGCTGCGGGTCCTTGAGTAGAGGGCTGTGGTGTCTTGGTGGCTGGAGAGCGTTGGGGCCGCATATAGGAACATCATTATTCATAGGAATCCTTGTTGTCGTGCATGTGCAATAAGGCGATGATCGCCAAAGGATGTCTCCTTCTGCCCAAGCTTGATGTCCATGCTCTATTGTAGTGTGGAATGGAGATGTCCAAAGCACACACCATGAGGAGGTCAGGGAAAAGGTTTCTGGGTTTCTGTTTCAATATACACAACTGAGTGGTTGGACACATGATATTGAGTTTGTACATTTTTGCCCAGGCAATATAAATCACGTGGACCTTTTACGATGTGTGTGTTGAACCTTGTGTGGAGCTTGTGTCGAGGTTTGAACTCATGGAGATGACTCCACTTGATGAATTTGAATGGAATGATGATGGCCACAGCGTCCTTGCATACATTGCCGGTTTGCACTCATGTCATTATGGGTTGTTTCTCACCAAATTGGTGTTTGATGCGTGAAAAATGGGGTGTTGGAAGTAAGGGCATGCTTAGGTAAGATTTGAAAGGTATTTTTGTGGTTTAAAGGCAAAAAATAGACACTAATATTTACAAAACAAATATTGAATGGAAAATGTCTTCCAATACATGAAATGAACACGTGCATGTGAATAGATAATAATTTTCATATTAATTAAATTTAAATTGCAATATTGAAGATTCAAATTTTCCACCTCGTTCCTTCTTGAACATAATGAGATCAGACATGTTTACACAAAAGTTTAAATCAACCTTGGGGCACGGGTTCTTCCTTTGTCCTAACGCGAGGACCCGTATTGCCGGATCCATCAGCGTCGGAGCCTGTGTGTTGGTTTGTGTGGCTTCCACCCGTCACGACCAACACCGCTAGTTTACCGATATACCCACATTCAGGGTATATGGTAGAGGAGGGCGTGACGACATGACTGGCCTCCAAACTGCACCGAGACCTCTCCAGCACGTACGACAACACCGGCGAGACGCGGTCGATGCGTTCTGGTAGCCCTGTGGGCTTGTCGGGAGCTAGGAGAGTATTCTCGGTGGGTTGAGACCCGCGCACCCGGTGGACTATACCGGTGCGACGAGGAGACCTGGTGGCTGTACTAGCGCTTCTGATGTTCGGAAAGCCGTGTGTGATGTCTGGACGTTGATTCTGAGAATTTATGGCACCTCTCCTATTTTCTCGGTGGTCGAGACCCGGGCACTCGGAGAGCTGTTCCGGTGCCTCGAGGAGACCACCGTTATTGTTATCATGGTGTACGCAGTGTGTTCTCCCTGCTGACTCGTTTGGGCTCAGCGGGGGTGACGGGGCCCGGTGCGGCTAGCTGCCGGCGCCCCTACTTAAGCCCGCTAGGGGCTCATTTGTACTNTCGGTGGGTTGAGACCCGCGCACCCGGTGGACTATACCGGTGCGACGAGGAGACCCGGTGGCTGTACTAGCGCTTCCGATGTTCGGAAAGCCGTGTGTGATGTCTGGACGTTGATTCTGAGATTTTCTGGCACTGCTCCTATTTTCTCGGTGGTCGAGACCCGGGCACTCGGAGAGCTGTTCCGGTGCCTCGAGGAGACCACCGTTATTGTTATCATGGTGTACGCAGTGTGTTCTCCCTGCTGACTCGTTTGGGCTCAGCGGGGGTGACGGGGCCCGGTGCGGCTAGCTGCCGGCGCCCCTACTTAAGCACGCTAGGGGCTCATTTGTACTCTCTCCTTGTTCTTTTACATTCAGCGTTCCATACTTAGCCAAATTCTTGCCGTCTTGCATCGCACTCACACACAGAGCTCATGTTCGTTATTGCATGGGCCTGCATGCCCTAAAACATTTCTAATTTGGTATCAGAGCACAGGGGGGCGTGTGAGCAGCAGAAGCAGCAGCAGAAGCAGCAGTAGTGGGCGGAACGTAAAGAGAACGCGCCACGTGGCGCCACGCCGGCAGCAGCGTGAGGGAGCGCGAAGCGACTGCACACGAACGCCTCAGGGGCGGTGAGCCGCGCATAGCAGCACTAGGACTGTGGCGGCAACAGCAAAAGCAACAGCAGCAGCAGCCACAGGAGCGGCGGCAGCAGCAGCAGCGACGGCATCAGCAGCAACAGCATGCAACAGGACCAGCAGCGGCGAAAGCAGCTGCAGCAGCGCATCAGCCGCTACAGCAGCATCAGCAGCAGGGTGCAGCAGCAGCAGCAGCGGGGAAAGCAGCTAGAGCAGCAGCAGCAGCCACTACAGCAGCAGCAGCCACTACAGCAGCGGCGGCAGCTGTAGCAGCGTGCAGCAGCGACGGCAACAGCAGCAGCGAGCAGTAGCGACGGCAGCAGCAGCAGCGCGCAGCAGCAGCAGCAGCGGCGATAGCAACAAGCAACAGCGTGGGCATCAGCAAGCAACAGCAACAGCCGCGACGGCACCAGCAAGCAGCAACAGCAGCCGCCGCGCATAGCAGCAGCAGCAGCAAAAGCAGCAGCAGCAGCATAAGCAGCAGCAGCAGCAGCAACCGCAGCAGCTGCACCTGCCGCTACAGCTGCTGCTGCCGCTGCGAGGAGGGCCTTGCAGCCCTCCTCTGAGGGGGGGGGGGCCCTCTGAGGGGGCCTGCCCTCCCCTTCTCAGGGGGGCTCTCCGAGGGCCCCGCCGAGCCCCTCCGAGGGCCCTTCGGAGGGGGCCCGTCGGCCTCGTGGACCCCCTCGGCCCCGTCGGCCCCGTCAGCCGACCGACGGAGGGGCCGGGTCAGAGGGGCGGACAGGACCCCCCCCCCCCCCCCCCCCCCCCCCCCCCCTTCGCTCCCTCCTCCCCCCCACACCCACTCGCTCACTCGCTCGCTCGCTCAGCGAGCGAGCGAGCGAGCGTGCACGGGAGGGAGGGCCAGACAAGCCGGACACCCCCCCCACCCCCCCTCCCCCCCTCTATTTTCTCCGTTCGCCCACCTTAAGGACAATCGAGAAAAGGGGGGAGGGCGAGTAACAAAAATACGAAAAGGGGTACGCCTGAAAGCGAGTGAAAAAAAAAGAGAAAAAGCAACAAAAAAAGGCGAGGGTCTAAGGCGAGCAGAGGGGAGACCTAGAAAAAGAAAAGGGATGGAGGGTGAGGGCAAAAGAAAAAAGGAGGGGGGTGGCCGTGGGCAAGGAAAAAAAAACACAGTAAAAGAAAAAGGATCATCTTCCAACTACTACCACCGCAACAGCAGCAGCTCTCATAGCCGCAATAGCAGCATCCGGCGGTGGAGTGTCGACGACTACATAGTGCGGCGGCTGCGCGACAGCTTGCACTTTCGCCTTCTCAGCCGACAGCGGACGGTCGTCGGCGGCAATCTACGCTTCAAGACGCGTCGTGGACCGGTGTCTTCCTGGGGCCCGTGGATTTTTGCGCGCACTTCACCCTGTAGGATCGACGACGGATTCGAGTCTTACCATCTCCGAGGGCTGGGTCGTCTACCGCTTGGAGCAGAAGCTGCACCTGCAGCCGCCACCCCTTCTCGTCTTGGAGTAGTCTTCGCTCCATTAGTGGCAGCAGCATTAGTGGCCGCAGTTAGTCAGACTGTAGTCTCCGGGCGGGCTGTGGTAGTGCAACTCTTCCCGTCTGGTCACGTTTGCTGACCCGGACGCCGTGACCTCCAGAGTGACAGTTCCTACTGGCCTCATTCTCTCCCGTGGCTTGGTGTTTACCACCGGGAGTAGGTGCCCTCGGTACCTATCCATCGTCCAGCGCACGAGATGAGTGCACGGAAATCTGAGCAGGCGCCCTGCGCGTTCGCCTATTACTACTGTGGTGATGGACGTCATGGTTGGCATCGCTGTTGGACGCGCCCTCCCGGCTGGCATCCACCTTGGCTACAGCCTCGTCCGAGCCTACGTTCTCCACAGCATACGGCTCTTCCGGCGTTGGTAGATCCCTTAGCTGGACCTCTGGCGAGCATATTCGCTGAGATCCACGACCTCCGGCAGACGGTGCAGCGGCTTTGTGACCTCGTCGTCACTGAGCGTGCTTCTGCTACTCGTTTGTCGACGGCTTCTTCGATCACATCTCCTCCATCTTCTCCTCTTTCCTCATCCGATGGTGTACCTTCAGCTCCATCTGCCAGCGAGTCCCAGGCTGCCACCATCCTGTCGATCCTTCACTTTGCAACCACGACTCCATCTCGCGATGACATGGCTTCATGCAGTCGTTCCAGTCGAGTGACTCAGCGACGTCGGCGTCAACGCTCCGCACGGCGTACTCGCGCCAGTGTTGATACATCCTCCGCCTCCTCGGCCACCGTTGCGGTACCTGTCGAGGGGGAGTGTGGTCACCGCACATTGCTTGATGTGACAGTAGCGACAGGATCCGCACTCGCGCCGGGCCGTGCTGCCCAAGCGTCAGCTCAGGCAGACTCAGATGATACGGTGACAGGACATGGCGTGGAGTCTGACCCCGACATGGCATTCATGGTGGAGAGTTGCCTTTCATCGTCCAGGTTGGATCCAGATCTTCCACAGCAGTAGGCGACATCAGGAGGAGCGCATGCACGGCGTCCTTGGACGGTGCCACTCGCAGCTCCGACCGGTAGAGGCCCAGGGGTGGCACAGGAGTTTTGTACGGATCGAGATGCATCTACCATACTTTTGGGGGAGAGTGTGCAGCAGACTCACACCAGTCCGGCGGATGTTGGGGTGCTTGGGACGTGCATGTCATTGAGGTCGACACCTACGCTAGGGCAGCAGTCGGACATTCTGCAGAAGCGGGTTGCATCAGGAGGACTGCAGGTCCCGCGTGCCTTGGCGGTGCCACTTCCGACTCCGACCGGTAGCGGCCTGGCGGTGGCACAGGAGTCCCGCGCGGACCGGGATACCCCACACGGATCTCCGAGGGGGTTGTCGCACGAGATTCACACCAGTACGACAGCAGTCGCGACGCATGAGCAGAGTCGGCCGGTTGGTCTTCTGGAGGTTGAGGCATTCTTGAGAGCGGCAGTTCTGAGAGGTGTCATTGGGACACATGCTGCAGCAGACTCAGCAGGTTTTACCGTGTCATCCACGCTACCTGAGCACCAGCTTCAGCGTCAGGATTCACCCATGTTCCATGAGTCTACATCCCGTGCACAGGACGGAGCACCGACACACACGACGGAGTCAGATGGTGGTCTACATTCCATTATTGAGCAGGTGGCAGTGACCAGCCTTCCTGGCGAGACAGTGCGTGAGCGCCAGCTGCGCTTGTTGGTCGCCTTGACGGACATTGTCGAGTCGGAGCCCTGCACACCTGTGTCCACTACGGCGGCAGTTGAGGACAGTGGTGCAGATCCCTACATGCAGATGGAGTCACCTCGCCAGCAGGAGCTGAGTTCTGCCCCCTCGGTTTCACTTGTTGGTGACCCTACCGATCACATCGACGCCGAGAGTGGCAGTACCTGCACGGACGACGTTTCCACGTGCTCTATGGACTCTGACGACTCCTCCTTCTCCTTCTCTCTCGGCATGCGACTGCTCATTCCTCGCATGACAGACACAAGCTATGATGTGGATGTGACACCTGCAGCTGCATCCGATGTTCCAGTGTCTCAGCACATTGCGAGCTTGGTTGACCCCCAGGAGGATGCAGCAGCACCAGTTCCATCGTCTTCAGCAGCAGAGATGCAGGTGGCGCTGTACTCATGAGTTATGCAGTCTGCATGTGCAACATCCAGTGAGGCAGAGTTTATTCTACACCAGGTCGACATGGGCCACCTCGACATGTCCGAGACAGATTATGCTGATCTGCAGGACCGTGTCGTCATGCTACAGCGGGAGATGATGGCAGCGCGTGAGCGATTCTCAGAGGAGGGCAGCATCATAGCTACCGACAGGAGCCTTCCACCAACAGCATCTGGCACACCTATACCCCGGGGAGGATCTTGTACGAGCTCCGAGTATGACGTCCGTTGGAGACACCGTCATAGGAGAGGTGAGCGTGCCTTCGGCTTCCGCCATCCTGGCTCCTGTCGACCCCATCATCGCTCCTCCTTCTTCTTCTGCTGCAGTCACACACCTTCATCCACCCGTCTCACCTGTCCCATCGTCATCTTCATCCAGGAGTGGTGATCCGGTTCGTCGCTCCAGCTCTCCTCTTCTGGCAGTACACCCTTGTGTCTCAGGGTGTGCTATCCCGTATCGGAGGCGAGCTCCGCCACTTCATCCACGCACGCGTGCTGCTCACCCATTCCCGTTCCTCCGGCATACACAGATGCATCGCGGCAGTGCGGAGGCAGGAGAGACTGTGAGTTGGGACCCTTGGCAGTCACGCGAGGACTGATATACTCCAGGTGATGCAGATTCATGTGAGGAGTCGTAGCCAGAGACACCAATTCGTCTACAAGGGAGGGAGTCGACTCGTAGGTGACAGGGGGAGCTATCTTACATGGTGGATACACCACATGACTCATTGCCTAGGATCTGTTCAGCTACGATATCAGCATCTCCATCGAGGACATCGCTGCCAGGTTCATCTGCCCAGGGGGAGTGTTATGTGGACCTCGACCTGACGCGACGTCATGGGAGATGCATGGCGAGGTCCATGCTCTGTTGTGAGCATCTACAACATCTCGCGTGTGGCTCATGCTGCGTGCCTACACAGCTGCATGTACATGGTCGCACCCTGTTGGTCGAGACCCGGACACTTGGTGCGTTGTACCAGTGTCACGAGGAGACCATGTGATCGTGTGTCTTGGTGTGTCGCTATACTGTGTGTGGCATGTGCATGCGAGCTGTTGGTCGAGACCTGGACACGTGGTGCGTTGCACCCGTGTTACGAGGAGATCCTCCCATGATCATGTGTTTCGATGATGATACTATTGTGTTGGATTTCTCGTAGCGGTCGAGACCCGGGCCCTGGTACCGCTAGTGTCACGAGGAGACCATCTTGTCCTCTGACATGTGCATGATGTGAATTACACTAGTTTGTGTGCGTGTGCATCACTCCTCTCATGGTCGAGACCCAGACACTTGGTGGGCTGTGCCAGTGTCGAGGGAGACCCTACATGGATAGCAGATGTGTGTGTATGTGTGTGTGTGTGTGTGTCCACTCATGCATATTATGGCTTGCCATACATTGTTGTCATATGCCTTCGTTCATTCGTTCTGGCGTGGACGACTATGTCAGCCAGGGGGAGTGTTGGTTTGTGTGGCTTCCACCCGTCACGACCGACACCGCTAGTTTACCGATATTCCCACATTCGGGGTATATGGTAGAGGAGGGCGTGACGACACGACGGGCCTCCAAACTGCACCGAGACTTCTCCAGCACGTACGGCAGCACCGGCGAGACGCGGTCGATGCGTTCTGGTAGCCCTATGGGCTTTTCGGGAGCTAGGAGAGTTTTCTCGGTGGGTTGAGACCCGTGCACCCTGTGGACTATACCGGTGCGACGAGGAGACCTGGTGGCTGTACTAGCGCTTCCGATGTTCGGAAAGCCGTGTGTGATGTCTGGACGTTGATTCTGAGAATTTATGGCACCTCTCCTATTTTCTCGGTGGTCGAGACCCGAGCACTCGGAGAGCTGTTCCGGTGCCTCGAGGAGACCACCGTTATTTTTATCATGGTGTACGCAGTGTGTTCTCCCTACTGACTCGTTTGGGCTCAGCGGGGGTGACGGGGCCCGGTGCGGCTAGCTGCCGGCGCCCCTACTTAAGCCCGCTAGGGGCTCATTTGTACTCTCTCCTTGTTCTTTTATATTCAGCGTTCCATACTTAGCCAAATTCTTGCCGTCTTGCATCGCACTCACACACAGAGCTCATGTTCGTTTTTGCATGGGCCTGCATGCCCTAAAATATTTCCAATTCTGTGTTCGTGCGGCGGTCAATAAAAGGGCCCCTTTAGCTGTCGGCGCGACTCGAGATAGCCGGGCTGCTACCGGGCTGGCTATATCGGATAACTGCTTGCATGTTTAACGCGCCGGAAAATACATCCGATGTTTTTTTGAAATCCGAAACAGTGTGCTACGGATAGAAAACACGATTGGAACCTGTTTTGTTGATACTTTTTTTTTTCAATTTCAATTCATTTTTTTTTCATTTTTCGCTACCCAACGACTGTCATGGGCGAATCCAGGCTGATGATGACGACGAATCGAACTCGATTCTGACAGTAAATGGACGACGGGCCCTGAGGTTGTCGACATTTGCCGACCGGGCCCTTTGGTTGGTCAGATTGGCCGGTGAGGCCAAAGGGTTGGTCAGATATTGAAACGGGTATCTCCATCTAACCGCGCAAGTAACCAGGGCTCCGAGGTCAAAGTGCCCTTTACAAAATCTCACAAGTCTGACCTGTCACTGTTAAGTTAGAGGAGGCCGACCACTGTTCTGTGTTCTTTTCAGTCATTAGCGATAGAGCCAGAACTGAAAGACGTCTCCTCTGCTGTAGTCTTTCGCTTCCTAGACATCCTTGTTGAAAAAAACCTCTTGCAAGAAGAACACATTTCTGCTGTTCATTCAGAAGAAGCCGAACCAATGCCTAGGAGAGGAACTGTATACCACCGTCTTTTCGTCACGCTCCCACCCATGGGCCCAAACATAACATTGCGTGCGATGGCTGCTTGCCCCTTCACATTCACGCATGATGGTTCAGACTTCATCATCACTGCTTCCCGCATTGCATGCCCTGACTTTGAGGAATACCTAGAGGCATGGCTTGAGCACAAGGAACGAGTGCTCACCGTAAGGATGAAGCCAAAACAGTATGACCTGGACAATGTCACCAGCCTGCTATGCACTGTCATCCACCCCAACCAGACCCGTCCCTTCCTGGCAGGCCTGCTCCACCTGCACTACTTTGAGGACTCTCTGACAGGCAAGAGGAACGGGACCATCCGTGGCATCGCAGTCCCTCATGACGACGACAAGACACTTGCCAACTTTCCGGCTGGGCTCAAGTTCCACCATTCTGATAAGTCCAGGAGCCTCTTCAACGTGGACATGTTCACCTGCGACTACTGCGGCCTGAACCACAAAACGGCGCATCATCGCATCTTCTCCCTGGACACTCACAAGCACGTCCACCGGGCAAATGACACCCTCATCAAGATTCACAAGGCAAACCGTAAGTTCCCTCATATTCCCGCACTCCTCGTCTCTATTCTGCGCCAAAAATCTCATTACTACTCTCTGCACCACAGGCTCAGTCTTCAAGAAGTGCGCCCTCCAGACATACCTCGAAGACGATATCGGCATCATGCTCACCGGTGTTACCGCCAATCGCGAACATTTCACATGCCTCTGGCCAAACTGCGGCCCGTTCTTCGGCAACAACTTGGCAGACCTGGCTATCCACATCAACACGCCAGCCCATGTCGCGGCACTCAAACACAGCCTCATAGTGTCCAACGCAGAAGACACCCTCCTCGTCTCACCTTCAGCATCTTTCCAGGAGCTGAATCGCACCCGCCAACGCTGGATGGCGACACGATACTCCTCTGCAGCACCTCCACATGCACAATCATCCTCCGAGACCCGCAACAACATGGGAACCTCGCCGAACTCGGCCACACCTCCTACAGCCAGGGCACAGCACCCTGGCAACCTCCGCAAGTCCAACCCAAGACGCTCCGCGCCGGGCTTCCTCAAGTGATGCCCCTACTCACCCGACAAGGTATTGCCCAAGCTCTACTCCAAACCACACAGCACCTCCATATACACACCCTCACTCACAACCACCTGTTTTCTCCGTGCAGATATTATTGCCGCCGTATGCGCCTTCTTGGACGCCCGACCAAACATGGTGTTCCTCAAACTCCCCCCACCCGCTTCCACATACAACGGATAAGGAGCAACACAGACGGAATTAGGCTCTCAATCTTAGTGTGTGATGTTCTCTCTCGTTCCATACATATTCTATCCCAAATACTTGCGTGCTTCACGTATCTAACATCTATCTGTTGTCTAGCCCCTCTGGTCCTAGACTTACGCTTCCTTCAATCAATCCTCCGCGCCCACAACCCCTCCCATCCTTTCACGTCTGCTATGAACTCCAATTCTCACGTACAATCCTTTAACAAGGCCTTATCTATGACACACACCCCGGAGGAACACAACCCTGCCACTCCCCCTACTCCCCAAATCCCACTGTCTGAAAGACCCCAAAGCGTGATCAAAGTTCGAACAAACCATAACAAACTCCCCACCCGCTCAAACCCACGCTGTCCAGAACACAATCCCGTCTCGGCTAACCCATATACCCTATGTAAACCGTCTCTCTTGTACCAATGTGCTAAAAGCACCAAACGAACTCACCCTATCTTTCAAACACCCATAACCCCACGACATACTCCTAGCTCTCACTCCAATAACCAAACTGCTGGACAAAACGCACTCGTCCTCGTGGGATGGCGGCCGTCCTCCCTCCACGGCTCTCCAATCCCCCACTACCAACTCCAACATACCATTGATCTTAGGCAAGTGAAAAGAAAAATACACCAGATACAGTCTCAGTCAAACGAACCGCCGCGCACAACGCGCCTCAATATCCTCCATATGAACTGCAATGGCATGAACTCGACCGCAAAACAAAACAACCTCTACCATTTCTTACATGCCCATAACGTTCACATTGCTATCTTCACTGAAACCCACATTCAGTCCCCCCACTCTCTCCTATATTCCTATCTTGACGAACACTACCACACCTTTGTTTGCCCCTCTCCCTCCCCCTACACCGGAGGCATAGTAATAGCAGCTTCTAAACAAGCACGTCTCCTGAACCCCACGACCCTCATTCCCGGGCGAGCGACCTCCTTCTCCCTCCAATGGCACACACACACCATCCCGATCGCAGCGATATATGCACCAGCTCAAATATCAGATCGAGAACCATTCTGGGATAAACTTCACTCCCTTCTCAAGCACGCCCCACCTCAAATACTGCTTGGCGATTTCAACGCAGTCACACATCCGACTGACAGATCTCCTCCATCTCGGGACCCAGACTCCGACCGACTCTCTGCAATGCTACAAAATTTGAATTTAAACGACACGTTCCAACTCTTCCACCCTACACAACAATCCTTCACGTACAAATTCAAACCCACCAATTCCTTTTCGCGACTAGATCGCATATACCACCACCCCAGACTACACACCCCAATCTCCAACATCACCCACCTTCCACTCACGCCTCAACTCTCTGACCACATCCAAGCCAACCTACTCACCCTTCTCCCTCCTCACGCTCCCAACCGAGGACCCTCAGCCTGGAAACTAAACACCTCTCTTCTTGAACGGCCCTATGTCTGCAATATCCTGCCTACACTTATCCAAGAACACTGGCTTCTCACAAAGCACAACCTCACATCGCACCTCAAACACTTCAGCCAGCAGGAAGCAGAGCGAAAGCGCAAAACCCTCCAGCACCTCGAGCGTAAACTCGCTTCCACACAAGAGGCATGCCGAACAAATCCCACTACACCTCTGTTAGCAAAACTTCACACCACCGAACAACAACTGCATAACTACTATTCTTCACGTGTCCTCTCCCACCGAGACAAATCACTATTGAAATGGAACACAGAAGGAAATCGGGCCTCGACCCTCCTCACCAAGAAAATTACACCCCCAAAAAGCTCATCGACCATCCTCGCCCTACGAGATAGCGACGGCACCCTTCAATCCACACCCGAAGCACTATCCCGCATTACCCGAACCTTCTTCCAATGCATCTATCAACAACCACAACACATCGAAACCTTTGCCCCCTTCCTGCTCCCGCAATACAGGAAACGCATTCCACCCCACATACTGGCCGAACTAATGGTACCGATCACCCACAGTGAGGTCGTAGATGCAGCACTCTCACAAGCACTCCACAAAACTCCAGGACCCGACGGCCTTCCTGGAGAATTCTATAAAACCTTCATCCCCCATATCGCCTCCCAGCTCCTCCAGTTTTACAACCAGATCTTCACCGACCCCTCCCAGATGGGGGACTTTGCCTCCTCCATGACCACACTCATCCCCAAAAAGGGCGACCCCTATGACATATCACATTACAGACCAATCTCCCTCCTGGATGTGGAATACAAAATCCTGGCCAAACTTCTCACAACCCGTATGGCAAAGGCACTCCCACACATTATCCATCAGGACCAGACGTAATTTGTCCCAGGACGAAATATACAACACGCTCTCTCACAACTGCATGACCTGCACCACTGGTCTACCCGCTCCTCGTCCCCACTTTACTTCCTAGCGGCAGACTTTGAAAAGGCATACGACTCCCTCAATCGGGATTACCTAAATGCGGCTCTCCAACACCTTGGATTTCCAGAATCCTTCATCCGGTGGATCAATGTACTACACTACCACACCACGACACAGTTCATGATTAACGGACACCTCACCCCTCCCATCACCCTCCAATCGGGAGTACGACAAGGTTGTCCTATAGCTCCACTACTCTTCATCTGTGCTATGGAACCCATCGCAGACCTCCTCCGTCACCACCTCCATGGAACACCTATTGCTCCTCATCTCCGGAAATCCATCGTTGGCTACGTAGATGATGTGACCCTCATTCTCTCGACCGCGAACGAAATCCAGATAGCCGCCCGCTGCCTACGAACATGCGCCAAATACACAGGACTCCGCACGAATTATCGCAAGACAAACATTCTTCCAATCGGCGCTCACACGCCGGCTCCATCTAATTCCCCATTCCAACTCACAGACTCCCCTATTCGCATCCTAGGTCATTTCTTCCGCCCAACCCTTAATCCTGAACACACATGGAACCCGATCCTGCGCCGACTCGAAGCATCTATCTCGTACTGGCAGAAGACAAGGGCCCCAATTCAAACCAAAGCCATAGCAATCAATGCATACCTCACCGCCAAATTCCTTTACTACAGCTACGTCTGCCCTCCAACACCAGAACACCTCCAAAGAATCAACACCCTCCTCTTCAACTTCCTCTCCTCCAACACCCCAAAAGAAGGTGACGGCCCAGGACTGAGGCTATACTCTCTGGCGTCTGCAGTCTCTCCCATCTCCAAAGGAGGACTCGGAGTCAAATGGCCTACTGTCTTACTCGAAGCACAAGCTGCCAAGTGGATTTACTCCTTCCTCCAACCTGGAGAAGCGCAGTGGAAGCACACACTCCTCTTTTCCCAAGATCTCCCCAAACAGGGTCATTTCTTCCTTTCCCACCCCTTCATACTACGACTCAAATTCCCCTCCATCCATCGTAAATGGCTGACGGCTTTCAAGAATTTTCTAGCCTCGGACCCAAAATTCCAGCCCCCACGAATAATCTTTGAAGAACTTTCTCACGAGTATGTCGCCTTGAACCGGCACATCCTGAAAGACACAGGACATCCATTTGGATTAGAAAGACGGGAGCGATGGCTTCTGTCTCAGGGGATCACCCTCGGGGACCTCGTGACACGCCCACCCTCATCCTGGTCAGTGGCTCAACAACGCACAATCCAATCCCTTCTGGAATCCATACCCCTTTCCTGGAGGCGGACCCTTGCTCTTGGACCCTCCTTCCCCCTAGCACACCCCCATACCCCATACTTTACCATCAAAGACCTAATAGGCCTGCCCATTAAACTACTCTTTCACCTTCCTCGCCCCGCACTCTCATCAGCCACACCTTTCGAAGTAGACCCTGTACACCTCACCCTCCGCCCCCACCCATGGGCCAGATCATCTCAAGTTCAAGGTAAAGCCCTCACCCCGGTCTTCGTCTCTACGGAGGACCGGATGATTGGCCTGCCAGATTGCCCTGCAATCCCAGCATATAGATTCTCACATGAACCTTTACCCTTGAACAAAGTCTATCACCGCCTCCTTCAGCAACATAAACTTACTCCATCATATGAGATGAATTGGAGCGATAAATTTCCTAGCACTCACTTTGATTGGCGCTCCATTCGGGCGAAACTTTACTACCTCCCCCTTGACCTCCGCCCTAAAGATGTACAGACCAAGATTCGGTTTCGCTCTTTACCAGTTGGCAGCCGCACCCGTTACCGCCGCAATGGAACAAGTGCCTGCCCATTCTGCGGGGAGGAGGAAACAATAGAACATTGCTTCCTCTCCTGCCGTCGGCTCCACCCTCTCCGCCAACGAATGGAAACCTTTTTAAGTGCTCTCTTCCCTAACATCCCTCTCACGACCCCGGAACTGCTTTTGGGCCCCATAAAGCCCAAAGTTTTTAACTCTGCCTGGTTTATCTTCCGCTCTACCCTGTTTCACCTTATATGTCAAGAGCGCTGGGCAGACCCAACCTCCTCCCCTTCTCCTAAGATCATTGCCACATTTGCAACAGCCTTTCAAAAACACATATGGCTCGTCTGCACACTGCTCTCTAGAAAGAACTCAAGGCGAACACGTGCAAAACTAAAAGCCATTGAAGACGACTTCGCATCGGCCCTCATCTCTAATTTCCTCCTCCACAATAAAGACTGTCGACTATCGCTAAGCTCCCGGTTCACCCTGTGGTGGAAACATCCTGACCTCTACCCTCCGCCCTGAAATCCAGACCTGGGGGGCCGGGTTCAACTCCCGGGCTTCTTTGGTGCTGAGGTAGCCCCCCCGCCTCAGTCGGTTACGACCAGGGTTAAAAACAAAAAAAAAAACAAGTTGGAGAAGTTGCACATTTTTTGTGCAACGGGTTACATAGTAATCATGAACCGTATACATACATAAATGATACTTCAAGGTAACATAAAATTAATGTGCTTGAATAGATAAGAATTTTATTATGGTGTCATTTTTTTTGGATTCTAACGTGTAGGAAGCTTTTATAAGTAGTGGTAGTGATTCATGTGATGAAGATTACTTGTCTTATGTGTTGGTTGTAAGTGATGCTACAGTTGTATCATCATATCTTTGTAATATTTGTATTTGCAGTTGTATACCCATATAGCACTTATGTCCATGTTTGGGTTATGGTTTCCCCTGGTTACCATCATATGTCCATGTCACCAAATACCAGATGGCTTCATCGTGATGCTCCACAATATCTGTCAGCGATCACAGTCTACGAAACAATATTTCCCGTTGCCATGCTCTGATTGTAACGCCAATTGTCTGGCTTTGTGATCTGCAAGTACTGTGGAGGACTTCGGTCGACCAAGTCGGCTAATTCCCAGGTCGCCCCCATGTTCGGCCAACCATGTCTGAGACGCCCCCATTCTGAGAACAAATGGCTAGGTCGCCCCCATTCGAAAAACTTCTGGCTAGGTCGCCCCCATTTTTTTAATAGTTTTCCAACTTGCCCCTAGTCTGAGAATTATAGCTACGTCACCCCCATTAATGGGGGCGACCTAGCCATTAAGTGTGGGCATGACGTCGATAATATTTCATCCGTACTGGGCATCGTAGACATAATTTCCTGGAGCACCAAGAGTGGGGGCGACCTGGCCAT